>WNWK01008608.1:0-83170 GCA_009830355.1 Cherax destructor
AAGACTCACAGAGGGAAAATTCCTAGGAATCCACCTTGACAGTAGCATTAAATTCCAAACACACATACAACAAATTTCCAAGAAAATCTCAAAGACAGTAGGCATAGTATCAAAGATCCGCTACTATGTGCCTCAATCAGCTCTCCTTGCACTGTATCATTCACTCATCTACCCTTATCTCACCTATGGAATTTGTGCATGGGGATCAACAATTAAAACACTTTCTTGACAGTTGTGACAGGACCCATAGACATAATACCAGACATAAACATCTCTTTGACATTCCCCGTGTCCGACTAAATCTATACAAAAATTCAATGCGCATAAAAGGGCCTAAAATCTGGAACTCCCTGCCTGAAAACTCTAGAACTGCAGACACAACCTCCATTTTCAAAAGCAACGTTAAAAAAGATCTTATCTCACTTACGCACCCAACTGGTAGCTAACCACATGAAAACTACTTTATCTTGCACATATCCACAGCAAAATACACTTATTGATATCTGTGATTCCCCTTAATTTGCACAGGACTAACCAAAATTCTAATACAACTATTGCTTCATAATTCTTAAGCTAGTCATAAATTTGCCTAAAACACTCCAATATAGAAACTGTATTATGCCAATACATCACCTTTACCATTAATATATAAACTAATTGTTAAATTCTTAAACTAATTGTTAAATTCTTAAATGTTTAAATTCCAGTACCTCAATTTTGTAAACCTAGTTAATCACTACAATTACCTAACCTTACTATCTGTATAATCATTGTGTCGCTATTGAGTAAGACCTATCATAAGACTGCCTGAAAAGCCTAGGCATACCTAGGCATATTATTGGCCATCTTGTAATATCTACTTCATAAAATGTATAATTATAAGTACACCCCACCTTGTATATTACTAGAAATAAAGAATTTGAATTTGAATTAAATCACCTTAGACTGCTCATAACCCAGCAAAAGGCTGCAGTCAGAATGCTAGACAGCATACTCCACCAATATTCAAAAGCCTAAAACTACTCACCATAAAGAACATTCACACTTATTCTTGTGCCTACTACATACATAGAACTCTACACTCTAATATAAACCCTCCGCTCAAAATTCTCCTCACCAACTTTAACAGGACCCATGACCATAACACAAGACACAGATCACTTTTTGATATACCCCGTGTCCATATCACCCTGTGTAAAAATTCTATGCACATAAAGGGTCCCAAAATCTGGAATTCATTACCAGTAAATATTAAAATAACATGGTCTGAACATCAATTTAAGACTCTTCTCAAGAACCACCTACTCACTCTAAACTAAATAATCATAGTGTAAATTACTTTCAAAAATGCTCAGTGTTATTTTCCTATAATATAATTTCAATATTTACTATTGATGTAACCATCCTACAAAATGTAATATCCCCAGATTGTAATTTGACTAAATTTATTAACTGTTATAACTAATGTTTAACTAAAACAAACTCAAATCAATTTCTCTAGTATTAAGTAGTCTATAAGGCATTAGATTAATCTGCCCAGAACTAATGTTTAACTAAAACAAACTCGATCAATTTCTCTAGTATTAAGTAGTCTATAAGGCATTAGATTAATCTGCCCAGAATACCATGGCATGCTAGTGGCTCTCCTTGCAATTCAGCTCATGACTGTAATTATAAAATCTCGATGTAAACTTGCAATGAAATAAAATTATTATTATTATTATTATTATATGAAAAGGCATTTTCAGGTAATTGCAAAAAAATCCATATCCCAAGTTATTTAATGAGTAAATAAGAACATATGCAAAATAAACTGAGTCTTTCTCCAAGTATGATAAAGTGTTGTTGAGAGTTTAAAGTCTATCACAAGCAGTAGCAAAAACAGCACCACCATTTTTCCACTTATTGAACAGAAACCAATATCACAAATGGTTTAAACAATTAACAAATTGTGACTTACACAACCAAATAATAATTCTTCATCAGACCAGAATACACCAATCCTGAATATTTAACCAAGGGTAAACCCACAAATAAGGTCTATGTGTTGGGAAATCTTAATTATTTTTGTTGCAGATTATCTGTTAAGCTTCCATTCAAGGACTATGTTCATTTTAGAATTTGATAAAATGGATTCTTGTTAACCACCACCTCACCCATCACAAGACTCAAGAGAAAATTCTAAAATCCACATTGACAGTAGCCTTAATTCAAACCACATACAACAATTTCCAAGAAAATCTCACAGACAGTAGGCATATGTTTCAAAGATCGCTAAAATATGTGCCTCAATCAGCTTCCTACTAACCTCCACTCATCTACCATATCTCACCTATGGAATCTGTGCATGTGGGATCAACAACAATAAATCACCTTAGACCACTCATAATCCAGCAAAAGGCTGCAGTCAAAATGATAACAAATTCCCACTCTAGACAGCATACTCCACCAATATTCAAAAGCCTAAAACTACTCGCCATAAAGAACATTCACACATTCTTTTGCCTACTACATACATAGAACTCTACATTGTATTATGAGAACAGACTCCAGAACATAAAAGGTGATATGAAAAAGACCTGGAAGACCCTATCTGCAATTCTAGGAAATAATAAGATAGCTAAAAACAACACCATCAAATTATCAAGAGCAGATGAACCCCTACTCTCACCTACTGAGACAGCAAACAGACTTAATGTTTTCTTCTCCACCATAGGAAAGAATCTAGCGAGTAAAATCCCAAGCTCAAACACCCGTCCAACAGACTACCTCACAAACACCTACCCTAATACGCTATTCCTAGCTCCTACCAACCCAATTGAAGTCTCGCTCATAATCAACACCCTTAAAAACAAGGCAGGAGACATAAACAGCTTACCAACTTTTATGTACAAAAAAGCTTCACAGGTACTGTCACCAATTATAGCAACACTATTCAATAAATCCATTGAAGCCTCTACCTTTCCATCAATTCTCAAAATAGCTAGGGTCACCCCGATCCACAAAGGAGGTGATCAAACAGACCTGAATAATTATAGACCAATTTCTAATTTACCATTGCTTTCTAAAATCTTCGAAAAATTAATTCATAGACAAACATATTCCTATCTCGTCTCACACAATGTACTCAACCCGTCAATTTGGATTCAGGACAAACAAGAGCACAAACGATGCTATTACGCACATGTTGGAGTTAATATATACAGCACTTGAGAAAAAAGAAGTCCCACTGGGAATCTTCATTGATCTACGCAAAGCTTTTGATACAGTCGACCATGACTTACTGCTCACAAAATTAGCACACTATGGTATAAGGGGGCACCCACTCAACTACCTAAAGTCATACCTCACCAACAGAAGCCAATACGTGTACACAAATGGAGCGAACTCTTCCACACAACAAATTACAGTCAGAGTCCCTCAAGGAAGTGTCCTGGGGCCACTCCTATTCCTCATTTACATAAATGACCTACCGAATGCATCACAACTACTCAAACCCATTTTATTTGCAGATGACACAACATATGTCTTCTCTCACCCAAATCCAGTTATACTGGCCAACACTGTTAATGCCAAATTACAGAAAATATCAACATGGATGATGACTAACAAACTTACTCTCAATACTGACAAGACCTACTTCATACAGTTTGGAAGCAAAGCCACAAATGTTCCACTTAACATAACACTCAATGGTACACCCATCACAAGACTCACAGAGGGAAAATTCCTAGGAATCCACCTTGACAGTAGCCTTAAATTCCAAACACATATACAACAAATTTCCAAGAAAATCTCGAAGACAGTAGGCATATTATCAAAGATACGCTATTATGTACCTCAATCAGCTCTCCTTGCACTATATCATTCACTTATCTACCCGTATCTCACAACAAAAGGCTGCAGTCAGAATGATAACAAATTCCCACTCTAGACAGCATACTCCACCAATATTCAAAAGTCTCAAACTACTCACCGTAAAGAACATTCATACTTACTCTTGTGCCTACTACATATATAAAACTTTACACTCTAATATAAACCCTCTGCTCAAAACTCTCCTCACCAACTTTAATAGGACCCATGACCACAACACAAGACACAGATCACTTTTTGATATACCCCGTGTTCATATCAACCTATGTAAAAATTCTATGCACATAAAGGGCCCCAGAATCTGGAATTCATTACCAGTAAATATTAAGATAATCTTGTCTGAAAATCAATTTAAGACTCAACTCAAAAACCACCTACTCACCCAAAACTAAATGATCATACTATAAACTACTTTGAAAAATGCTCATTATTACTTTCCTATACAATAATCTCAATTTTAATAATGTTACTATTATGTTAACCCCTACTCATATTATAAGTTAATGTCAAAAATGCTCAATGTTATTTTCCTTAAGATAATCTCAATTCCATATTATCATTCAAGAATCTTAACACCTATAACAATCTAATATCTAATATCATTATATAATAATTTAAACAGTAAAATTTCATCATATTGTAATTTTGAAAATAATTTTTAACTAGAATAAACTCAATAAATTTCTCTAATATTAAGTACATAGTTTTTAAGGACTAGAATAAGCTGCCCCTAATGTCATGGCATGTCAGTGGCTCTCCTTGCACTCAATTTACATTGTAACTACCGATACCTATGTAATCTGCAATCTGCAATGAAATAAAATTTGTTTGTTTGTTTGTTTGTTTAATATAAACCCTCCACTCAAAATTCTCCTCACCAACCTTAATTAATAGGACCCATGACCACAACACTAGACACAGATCACTTTTTGATATACCCTGTGTCCATATCAACCTATGTAAGAATTCTATGCACATAAAGAGCCCCAGAATCTGGAATTCATTGCCAGTAAATACTAAAATAACCTTGTCTGAAAATCAATTTAAGACTCTACTCAAAAACCACCTACTCACCCTAAACTAAATAAATTACTTTAAAAAATGCTCAATGTTATTTTCCTGTAAAATAATTTAAATTTTTACTATTATATAACCACCTACTCACCCTAAACTAAATACAGTGGTACCTCGGTTTACGATGTTATCACCTTACGTTATTTTCGGTAACCGATATTTATAACGTAAGAAATTTGTTTGTGGTTTACGATGTTTGCTTCGGTTACCGACATTCGTACCGGACCTGTCCGCTTGGCGCCCAGCTGAGCGCGCACTCCAGGGAGCGTCAGTGCTATTGTTTACAAGCGAGAGCGACCACCCACCCACACCCACGCATTCATACCAGTATATTGTCATTATTCCACTGTTTTTAGTGCTTGCAACTGCTAAATAAGCTACCATGGGTCCAAGGAAAGATCCTAGTGCTAAGCCTGTGGCAAAGAGGAACAGAAATATATGTACGATAGAAGTGAAGAAGGAGATAATAGGAAAATATGAAAGTGGAGTGCGTATCAGTGAGCTAGCCAGGCTGTATGGTAAACCCTATTCTACCATCGCTACCATTGTGGATAAGAAATATTCAAGTAAAATCAAGGAAGCTGTTGTGTCATTTCAGGGATGTGTTAAAGAATCGCCAGACACAGAGCTCCCTGGACAAATTTGTTGTTAGAAAGAGGTCTAGTGACTCTCAAGCTGGTCCTAGTGGCATTCAAAGAAAAAGGGAAGTAACCCCAGAAAAGAACTTACCACCTGCAGTGTTAATGGAAGGGGATTCCCCTTCCAAACACTAGCATACTACTCCACCTTCTCCCCTCCTCCCGTCCTCCACACATCAACAACTCTTCAATAAATGTAAGTGACATGTTATTGTACAATATTTGCATGTATATTTATGTATTCTTTATTAAATTGTGTATTATTTAATGTCCAAAAGTTCTAAAAAATATTTTATTTAACTACTTTTGGAAGTCTTGGACGGATTAAATTTATTTCCATTATTTCTTATGGGGAAAATTGATTCGTTTTACGATTGTTTCGGCTTAAAATATGCCCTCTCTGACGGATTAAAATCGTAAACCGAGGTACCACTGTACAGTGGTACCTCGAGTTACGATGGTCCCCAAAATCGCCCTTTTATGTAAGTTTATTTTTTTAAATGCTTTTGTAAGTATATTTTTGGGGGTGTAAAAGGACTAGTCTATTTTACATTATTCCTTATGGGGATAAATTCGTTTGGTAATGGCACTTGAACAGCATTCTCGAACGAAAAAATATCATAACTCGAGGTACCACTGTACTCATACTGTAAATTACTCTCAAAAATGCTCAATGTTATTTTCCTTAAAATAATTTCAATTTTTACTATGATATTACCATCGTACTAAACACTGGTTACAATGTAATATCATCATATTGTAATTTGAATGATCTAATAAGACAAACTCACTCAATTTCTCTAATATTATGTTCATAGTCTATAAGCCATTAGATTAAGCTGCCCCTAATGCCATGGCATGCCAGTGGCTCTCCTTGCACTTCAATTTATGATTGTAATACATAAATAACCTTTAATTGTTTAAGACTAGTCAATGAGAAATAAACATTTGTAGTGTTGTATGAGATAGAATTCCAGCATTTTACAGTGTTGTATGTGTGGATGGGCATTGTGGAACATATGTGTTCTGTCTGCAAGGTATGACTTTGAGTAGTTGAGGATGCATTTGGTAGTCTTTAAATGTAAAGACATGAGAAGTGTATCAAAAGCTTTACAGTAGAATCAATGAAATTTCATGTGGAATTTCTCCATTTTAGGACACATATTGCTAGCTGTGTATGGTTGACATTTGTAGTTGAGAGTCCCCTAAACCATAAGTGGTTGATATTTAATGGGGTGGAATAGATCATGGTTAACTTTTCAAAGTTTTAGAGAATAATTAATATTTCAGTGGACATTTCTTATGTTCCAAACTACGGTTTATGTATTTTAGCATGTTTTATGTTTGCTTTTGTGTTTTTTGGTCTGAAAAAACGACAGGTTGTATTTTGAGATGTTTTTTAAAGGAGATAGAATTCGCCTTGAATTAACTTGAAAGATTCTGGAAGAAAAGTAATTTAAATTGGCCTGTAGTTATTTAGGTGTGTCTGATATCCTCCTTTATGTATGGGGGTAACCCTCGCTATTTTGAGTATTGATGGGAAGGTGGAGGATTCAATGGATTTGTTAAAGAGTGTTGCAATAATTGGTGATAGTACTTGAGAAATTTTTTTGTATATAAAATGTGGGAAGTTATTTAGATCTCCTGCCTTGTTTTTTAATGTGTTAATAACAAGCAAGACTTCTGTTGGGTTGGTCGGAGCAAGGAATAGTGTATTTGGGTAGCTTCCAGTGAGGTAGGCGTTAGGTGGAGTGTTTGAACTTATGATTTTGCTTGCCAACTTTTTTCCTATTGTGGAGAAGAAAAGATTTAGTCTGTTTGCTGTTTCAGTTGGTGGGAGCAGGGGTTCATCTGGGTTTGTCAGTTTGATTGTTATGTTTCTGGATATTTTTTTAGTTCCTAGAATTTCAGATAGGGTTTTCCAGGTCTTTTTCATATTACCTCTTAAGTTATTTAATCTGTTCTCATAATACAATTTTTTTGACCTTCTTATCAGGCTGGTTAGGTTTGATGAGTAACGTTTTGTTTGTTCTCTTGTTATTTGAACCATTCTGTACTGTTTTTCATATAGGTGTTTTATATTAATGGATGTGAGAATGCTGGGTGTTAGCCAGGGATTGTTTAGTCTCTTAGCTGTGATCTGTTTAGTTTTTTTAGGGCAATGCATGTTAAAGAGGTAATGAGTCTTTTTTAGAAAATTATTAATACATATGTCAGTATCTGTATAGGTGTCTAACTCGGTTTGCCAGTCGATGTTTGACATAGCTGTTATGAAGTTATTAATAGCTGCCTCATTATGTAGTCTGAAGGTAACTTTAGTATTCTCTTGGGGTAATTTACCTAGGTTGGTTATGAGAAAGGTAGGGTAGTGGTCTGTGGTATTATCTGTGAGTATGCCTGATTTTAGAGGGGATATGGTGTTAGTCCAGATGTGGTCTAATAGGGAGGCACTAGTCTCAGAGATTCTTGTAGGTTTGTTACTGTTGGTAGAAGCAAGCAGTTGCTCATAGTGTTTGTGAATTCAGTTACTTTAAGTTTTACAACCTGCATGAATTGTATCACTGTAGGCAACAAGAGCATTTCACCCCTCCATGGAAGATGTGTTCATTTAATATCACATACCTGCAAGCCCCTTCCAAGAAGCTCATTGCTAGTAATCCCTTCCTTATATCACTTGTTAAAGCATCTGCTCAAGAAGAAATTTCTCGCCTAGCTAGTAGTAATAAGTTATCACACTGATGGATCTAAACAGGAGTCTTCTGGCAGGGCTGCATCTGCTCTTGTTGCCACCTCCCTAGTTAAGAACAATAATAAATTTGTTGAACTAGGCATAAGAATTAACAACTGGGCGTCTACACTGCAAACTGAATTGTTTGCAATCCTAATGGCACTAAAGCTAACTTATGACACTGAGCTTGACTCTATCATCATTACTGATTCTATGTCATCACTGAAGGCTCTTGACTCATATAATGACTCTCAGCATGCTCATTGGAGAAGCCAGGTATAGATACTCAAAAATCCGGGACAAAGGAATTAATGTACAATTGCTATGGATCCCATCACACATTGGATTACTCCTTCATGATAAAGCTGATATGTTAGCCAAGAAGAGTACCCAGAAGGAGAATGTAGAATATAACTTTGGTATATCAGTGTCTAGCATTAGGAATATTAGGAGAGAAGTAAATAATGAAAATGATTGCTATAGGAATGCAGTTAGAAGCCTGAGTAGATCTATTACCCATTATGATAACATGAACACAGATAAGCATGTTTATGGAGCAACTTGCAATGTGAACAGACTGACTGATGTTGTAGTGGCCAGGCTTAGGCTTGGCTAAAAGTACTTCTGGCAGTTTGGGAGACACACAGATGATGATCAAACTAAATGCATATGGTCACTGTCTTGAACACTATGTGCTTAATTGTCCACTTATTGAGGAATACAGAGATAGACTGTATAATAATCTATGTGACATGTCAAGATATCTTATTAATGAAAATAAGATACCAGTTATACTAAGCAAATTTCCTAAATTTGCTTGTAACAGATAAGTGAACTGTAGATATAAATCTAAATGTACAATTGTTAACCCTTTTGGGGCCTAGTTCCTAGGTCTTTTGTGTATCCATATGCTCTTGTGCTACTATCCACAGGATGGATATGGGGTGCACAATAAACTATCCACTTCGGTGGCAAAATCTAAAAAAAAAATCTGTCTACTATAAATTTACAAAACATTTATAAATGGGTGTAATTATAACTTACATAATCATAAGTTTTAACCTTTACATATATGTACAGTATTAAGAAATACAGTGGTACCCCGACTTACGATGGTCCCCAAACACACCCTTTTATGTAAGTTTATTTTTTTAAATGTTTTTGTAAGTGTAATTTTGGGGGTCTAAAAGGACTAGTCTATTTTACATCATTTCTTATGGAGATAAATTCGTTTGGTAATGGCACTTGAACAGCATTCTGGAATGAAAAAATATCGTAAGTCGGGGTACCACTGTACATAGTTTAAAATGAGTTCATATGGAAACAAGTAGTAAAGCTCATTATCTTAATGGTATCCAAGAGGTGTAAGTGGCTGGATCAATAATAATAATAATTTGACATGATACATTTTTGTACAAAGGAGTATAATAGTTGGGTGTACATGCCAAAAGCCCCTTTATATGCAGAGCATTTCGGGCAAACTTAAGACTAACTTAAGATTAATAAGGCAATAACAGTGCAAAATTGTACATATGGTCATTAGGTGAGTTACAATGAATACAAGAAAATTGATGATTCTATTAGTTCATGCTATATGGCTTTAATAAGTTTGGTAGAGAAGAATTACAGTTTTAATTATTAACCTAAGGTGGACACAATGGAATGATTAACCTTTCATTTGAGATGATTACAGATATTGGGAGTAAGCATATATTGATTATAATGATTTACCTATGTTCATGATATTGAGCAAATGCACATATCGTTTTTTGCATATTTATTTATGATGGGCTAGGACAGGTTAAGGACATAAGGTGTTTTCTAACTGTAGTTTTAAAAATGCTAGCTGAGCCAGTGGTTCTGGAGATTTCTGGCAGAGAGTTCCAGATTTTGGGTCCTTTTATGTACATACATTGAGTTTTTGAAAAGATTTAATCTGACAAGGGTAATGTCAGAGATTTTTGCATCTAGTATTGTGTCCATGGGTCCTATTACAACTGTCAAGAAAACACTTCAGGTCAGGATTTATATTGGAATTTATTGTTCTGTAAATGTAGTTTGGATATTTTGTATAGTGAGTAGGTTTAGGTCTTTGAAAAGTGGGGGATGGGAGAGTTGTCTAGCTGTGGATTGTGTGATCATTTGCAATGCAGTTTTTTGTTGGATTATTATTGGCTTTAGGTGATTTGTTGTTGTGGAGCCCCAGGCACAAATTGCATAGGTGAGGTAGGGGTATATAATAACGTATCTTTGAAAGGATGCCAACTGTTTTAGATGCTTTTTTTTATGTGCTAGATATAGGTAGTGAATTTCAGGTTGCTGTCAAGGTGTAGACCCAGGAATTTTCCCTCATGTTTAGCAATAAGGAAGTTGTTAAGCATAATGTTTAATTGGACCTCACTTGCTCTACTCCCAAACATAATGTAAAAGGTTTTGTTAATATTCAGTGTAAGTTTATTGAGTCATCCAGGTTGCTATTTCTGCAAGCTCTTCATTAACATTAGCATTGAGTGAGGCTAGATTAGTGTGAGAGATGACAAAAGTCGTGTCGTCAGCAAAGAGAATAGGCGTAAGTTGTTGAGATACACTTGGAAGGTCACTGATGTATAAAAGGAAAAGGAGGGGACCAAGAACGCTTTCCTGTGGTACACCAGTATCCAGGGGTCTTGTTGATAGGTTAAGGAGATAAGGTGTTTTTTAACTGTAGTTTTAAAATTGCTAGCTAAGCCAGTAGTTCTGGAGATTTCTGGCAGTGTTCCAGATTTTGAGCCCTTATATGTACAATGAGTTTTTGGAAAGATTTAGCCTGACACGGGGAATGTCAGAGGTTTTTGTGCCTAGTGTTGTGTCTATGAGTCCTACTGCAACTGTCAAGAAAATGTTTCAGGTCGGGATTTATATTAGAATTAATTGTTCTGTAAATGTAGGTCGTACAATAGTACGAGTGAATGTTTTGTATGGTGAGTAGGTTTAAGTCTTTGAAGAGTGGGGGGAAGATTGTCTAGCAGTGTACTGTGTGATCATTCGCATTACGGCTTTTTGTTGTGTTATTATTGGTTTTAGGTGTTTTTTTGTTGTGGAACCCCAGGCACAAATAGCATAGGTGAGGTAATGCAACAAACGAACATGAGACAGCCTTAACATCTAAGGTTCTTAGGCAAAATGTGCTGATACAAAACTAAAAAAAGTACAGCATCCAAAGCAGATTGAGTATCCAGCAATCTGGATAGGATGAAGAGTTTAAATGTTGACATGTGCAAATTAATGCATTCTGGATATAATAAACATGAATATAAAATGATAGCTACAAGTACAACAGAACACAGGCACAACACAAGGTGCAAAACTTTTTGACTTCTCTAGTGACCACCTCACTGTATGCAAAAAATGCAATGGATATAAAGGGCCCCCAAGATCTGGGATGCATTGCCCAAACCAGCAAAAGGTTCCCTGTCTGTCAATCAATTTAGAGCTATAATTAAAAATCACCTCATCTCCCAAAAACAAAGCCAACTCTTCCAACTACTTCAGTTTCTTCACCATCTCCTGTACAATGTTTCCTAGACTGAAATCATTGAACCAGTTAAACTACTCAAGAAATCCCAATTAACTTAAGATCACTAAATCAGTTTAAAGTATTAATACACACCTAAAATTGTACTATTGTAAAGTGTACAAAGCGTAATATTTCTGTTTTGCTACTCTACTATAATTTTTTTCAAATTTTTTACTAGCTCTTTTTTGTAATATACAATTAAAATTTACCACTCCATAACCTATGTCAAGTTTTTAGTAGCCTATAAGCATTAGGATTAGTCTGCCCAAAATGCTCATGCAGGATAGTGACTTTCTGTGCTTAACAATGCTTTATTAAATGTAAACTACAGCTTGAATACTACACAAAGAAATAAAAATTTAGAATTTTATATATGAATTTTGAGAAAAAGACCTGAGTAATCATAACCAAAGATGTCAAAAGTGCCAATGTCTATTTGCAAGCATCAAAGCTAACATAATGCTAGGTTTCATTGCTAGAAACATTGAGTGCAAAACACCAGATACAATATTGACTATAATGCACTTGTTAGACCTTACCTTTAATTGTCATCTAGTTTTAGTCTCCAAATTAGGGAATAGGCAAAGATATACTGGAGAGGGTACAAAGAACTACCAAGCTTGTACCATCAGTAAGAAACAAATCACTTAACTTTTCTCTTTCAAGAAACTGATTTCAAGATTGCACTCAAACCTTAAAAATATTGCCATATATAGTTTGACACAAACATGAAGAATCATTTATCATGCTAAACTAATCCATTATTGGAAATGATGGAATGAAACTTCTGGGCAGAAGACATGTATTCTGTGATGTCAGTAAATATGACTATCTTGTATATCATCTACCCTATTATTATTGTTCTAGTAAAGTGTTAAAACCATAGAGGTCTACAGCTCCTGGGAATGGAAAGCAATCAGAATGGATCAAAGGAAAGAGAAGGTTCAATTCCTTAGATAAAACTCCCCCTCATGATATCAAGGTACCTCCCTCAAGGGGATGGAATGGATTTGGATTTAATCATTACTGTTCAAACTGACAACTGTTGCAAACCAGCAACTGTTGCAAACCAGCAACTGTTGCAAGCCAGCAACTGTTGCATGTTCCAAACATACCTATCATGTAGAGGATCAACCAACAATGTTCAACTAATTTAAACCGTTTGCAAATTTGAAAATTCGGTCTATAGCTTTGGCAGTGACAAAATTTGCCACACATTTATTATGCCAGAAACACTCCACACTTTCAGACACTTTCCAACTTACTTTAAGCACTGGTGCATGAACAATGGTTTAGTAGTGTTGCCCCATGCCAGCTGACTTGACACCACCACAATGACCACTGATGCAATGATAGCCATAGTTCCTTTGGCAGATAGGCAATGTTGTGCTTCTTCACCAAGGCCTTTCTGTCCTCATTTCGACAGGTGGTCCACTGGTATGATAGTAGTTGTGACATCTACCGAGCACTTTGACTGTTGGTCACTCAGTGCTCGCAGTCAATGATGGTGTGTTTGCTGAAACAAAAGAGTTTTATAGTAAATGCAGCTAAAATGCTGTGTAACATTACTAAAAAATAGGTAAAGTGAACAATATAAACAAACATTTAACTAAAAATTAACCTAACACCAATAGTTTATTTGGTATCACTTGGTTATCTCTTGCCAGGCTTATACTATGTAGGAATATTTAAAAAAAAATTAATTTAAAGTGAACAAAATACATTTTTAATTTAAAAATATGAATCATGATCAAGTGGTCCTTTAAAACAATTATTGATAACTCTGAACAGTCTGGAGTAATAACTATCATACAGTAGCTGTGGGGATTTGAGAATACAGTGGAACTCGGATTTCGTATGCACTGAATACAGTGGACCCCCGGATTACTTCATTATTTCGTTCCAGAATGCTGTTCAAGTGCCATTACCAAACAAATTTGTTCCCATAAGGAATAATGTAAATTAGATTAGTCCTTTTAGACCCCCAAAAATACACTTACAAAAGCACTTACAAAAATACACTTACATAATTGTTTGAGTTTGGAGCAGTACATAATCCGGGGGTCCACTGTATTGTACGTTTCGGATTTAGACCACTTTTTTGGGGGAAATTTTGGTCCGGATTTCGTACCTCCACCCGGAAATCATACATATCAGACGCGTCCGCCCACCCAGGACGCCGCCACTCATGCGTACGTGTCTCAGTCTGGCTCTGTCACTGGTCGAGTGAGCATTACTTCGCGAGTTCATCCAAAACATTTCGTAATAATCCATTGCTTTTTGTGCTTAACTATTGAGTGTGACTGCGAAATAAGCCACCATGGGCCCAAAGAGAGTTCCTAGTGTCAGCTCTTTGGTAAAGAAGGTGAGAAACACGATAGGGGAGAAGGTGCCTTCTTCAGTGATTAAGGACATTTGTGCAAAGTGGAATGAGGTGCAAACTTTTGTGGAAAAATATCACCCTGACCAAGCTGATACAAGCTGTATCTGCAACATGTTCAGTGACAATACCTTGTTCCATTTTAGGCAAATCTTAAAGACGCCAGAAACAGAGCTCTCTGGACAGATTTTTAGTGTGACAGGGGGTCCAGTGCCAGTAAAAGACAAAGAAGGGAAGTAACCCCGAATAGGGCTTTGATACCTGAAGTCCTTATGGAGGGGATTTCCCTTCCAAACAATAAGCTCTCCTCTCTCTCCCCTCATTGCCTTCTTCCATATGCCAACAAGTCTTCAATAATGGTATGTAATAGTGATTTAAATGTTCATTTATCCATTTCATTAGTGCTTTATATTTATTTCTCATTGTTTTCTGTATGTAAAACTATAGTTATTCTTTAAAAAATGTATTTTTTGTTAATATTTTTGCGTGTCTGGAATTGATTAATTGTATTTACATTATTTCTTATGGGAAATACTACTTCGGTTTTCGTACGTTTTGGATTTAGACCGACCTTCTGGAACGGATTAAGTACAAAATCTGGGGTTAAACTGTATATTCCCTTGGAGCTAAAATTGGGCAGTGTGCATATGTTACCTCTGACGAGTTCCTAGAGTTTCTACTAAGGCCTGGCTATGGGCCAGGCTCATCCTCAATCCTTAGAGAGTACTCTAAAGACTTGGAGTATCCTAAACAAGTTGGTAGAGCACGCCTCAGAATTTTGTAGTTCTCCAGACAAATTAATCATTAGTTCTGGGACTCAGAGATCCAAAGTTCTCCACAAGCTAAACCCGTTGGGTTTATACAGCCCCTAGAGAATGGGGAGGGATTGGAAGTACGTAATCAGATATGACCAGATGATAAAAATACCTTCACCAGTATCAAATTACCCCCCCTTCCCTTTCCATGAAGAGCCATGTTGTTGAAGCCTGCATATTGTTGCCCTCTATTCTAAGTACAATCAACCCTCCGTTTTCGTGTATCTCTGTTTTCGTGTGTTTCAGTTTTCGTGCAGTTTTTTTGGGGAAATTTTACCTCCGTTTTCGTGCTTGGTATGGAACCTGTCAACCAGTGCCCTGCACATTCAAAGCCCGCTAGACCGCCACCCACGCACATTGTCACGCAGTGTAGCATTGTTTATGCTTGAGTGAACATCATCCCAGGAGTTCATACAAAACATTTATTAACAATTCATTGTTTTTGGCCCTTGATTATTGTGTGTGACTACTAAATAAGCTACCATGGGCCCAAAGAAAGCTTTTAATGCCAGTCCTTTGGTAAAGAAAGTGAGAAACACGATGGAATTTAAGAGTGTAGCATGCATGCAGGGAGTGCAGCATGCATGCAGGGAGTGCAGCATGCATGCAGGGAGTGTAGCATGCATGCAGGGAGTGTAGCATGCATGCAGGGAGTGTAGCATGCATGCAGGGAGTGTAGCATGCATGCAGGGAGTGTAGCATGCATGCAGGGAGTGTAGCATGCATGCAGGGAGTGTAGCATGCATGCAGGGAGTGTAGCATGCATGCAGGGAGTGTAGCATGCATGCAGGGAGTGTAGCATGCATGCAGGGAGTGTAGCATGCATGCAGGGAGTGTAGCATGCATGCAGGGAGTGTAGAAGGCATGCAGGGAAGTGACCTCGGATAAGGACTTGGTACCTAAATTCCTTATGGAAGGGGATTCCCCTTGCAATCAATAGCCTCTCTTCCTTCTCCCCTCCTCCCTCTTATAAACTTGAGCAGAAGTGAAGTGTAGCGACTAGAGATGTCACAGGTGAGCAGGCCAACTAACTGAAGTAGGTCATATGTACTACACAATGGTAAAAATAGAACGGAGTGACCACCTATCAAGGCTGATGGATTGTTTACCTCTCCACTTCTATGTTCAGGTTAGGTTAGGTAAGGTTTGTCAGGAAATAGGACATGCGTTTCCTGACACGGGTCTTTGTCAGATGACCCACAGCTGGAGCCTTTGGTCATCTAATCGAGGCCTTCCGCTGTCTTACGGTCCACACCTTTAGAAATTATGGTTATAATTCTACAGTCTCCAGTTACATATACCTACAGATGTATTCACTGTAGACGAATGCAAGGCTGTAATACTAAGAAAAAATACAATGGTACTCTTATGGTAAATAATGTAGATCTTAGTCCAAGTGAATAAAAAAAGGTTTAGGAGTTCTTGGTAGCATAAATTTAAAGCCAAGACAACACTGTATAAGCGTTTGCAATAAAGCTAATAAAATTCTTGGTTTTATATGAAGTATAAATAAGATAAGATAAGATAAAGGTCATGTGGCTATACTACTTCAATTTTATAAATCTTTGGTAAGGCCTTAGTAATGTGAAGGACCCGGGAGTGATAATGTCAGAGGATCTCGCCTTCAAAGACCAAAACATTGTATCTACCATATCTGCTAGAAAAATGATAGGATGGATAATGAGAACCTTCAAAACTAGGGACGACAAGCCCATGATGATTCTCTTCAAATCGCTTGTTCTCTCTAGGCTGGAATACTGCTGTACACCAACTGCCCCCTTCAAGGCAGGCAAAATTGCTGACCTGGAGAGTGTACGAAGAACCATCACAGCACACAAAAGTACGATAAAGCACCTAAATTACTGGGAACAGTTGAAGTCCCTCGATTTGTATTCCATGAAATGCAGGCCAGAAAGATACATGATAATATACACTTGGAAAATCCTAAAGGAATTGGTACCAAACTTGCAAAAGATTCGGCAGGAGATGCAACATTCCCCCAATGAAAAGCAGAGGTGCAACAAGTACACTGAAAGAACACAATAAGTGTCAGGGGCCCAAGACTGTTCAACTGCCTCCCAGCATACAAAGGGGATTACCAATAGACCCCTGGCAGTCTTCAAGAAGGCGCTGGACAGGCACCTAAAGACAGTACCTGACCAGCTGGGATGTGGTTTGTACTAGTGATGTATCGGATATTCGCATCCGCATCCGCATTTGCGGAACATCCGCACAATTTCTTACATCCGTATCCGCATCCGCATTTCACAGCAAACAGATATCCGCATATACATCCGCATCAACATCCGCGGAACATCCGCACAATTTCTTACATCCGCATCCGAAATCCCCGGAACATCCGCACAATTTCTTACATCCGTATCCGAATTCGCATCCGTAAAATGAGTAAGTAAGACATCCGTATACACATCCGCATACCGGATATCTAAATTTTTCACATCCGATACATCCCTAGTTTGTACGTCAGTTTGCGTGCGGCCAGCAGTAACAGCCTGGTTGATCAGACCATGATCCACCACAAGGCCTGGTCTTAGACCTGGCTGCGGGGGCATTGACCCTCTGAAACCCTCTTCAGGTATATTCCAGGTATTGCATCATTATGTACTGGAATGCAATAAAAAATAATGAATTCAGACAACTTGCTCAGAAATGTTCAAGATATATCAAAGTATTTTATCCACAGTGGAATACATACTACAAACCATTCTGGAAAAATACCCTGACTTTGCTCACTGTAAATTAAGCTAATATTTGCATTAATAACTCATTCCAATTATCAGGTGTGTACGTGTGAATGGTTCTTTACCTTTGCAATATGTTCAGCTATCAAACCTTTGGGGCCCAGTCCCTGGACCCATTATGTACCTCTGTAATCTTTTTGACTACTGCCCACAGGATGGATATGGGGTGCATAATGAATATATTAAACTAACTAACGTCTCTGAGGCAAGGAATTTGGGTTTCTTTAAATATAGGTTAGACAGGTACACGAGTTGCTGAGAGTTGAACCTACCTAGCAGGGGCCAGTGGGCAGTACCATTCATGATTATGTTTTGTTTTTACACCCCTTATTGACGGTGCCCCGTGGCCTGGTGGCAAAAGCTCTCGCTTCACACGGTTTCGATTCCCGGCGAAGGGGTGGAAACATTGGACGTGTTTCCTTACACCGGTTGTCTATGTTCGCCCACCAGTAAAATGGGTACCAGGGTGTTAGTCGACTGGTGTGAGTCGCATCATGGGACAAGGACCTAATTTGCCCGAAATGCTCAGCATAACAAGGGGCTTTCTATATTAGTAGTATGTTATTGATGTCAGCTAGGCCTGTATATCTTGTATACATGTACTTGTAGTAAATAAAGATATATTATGCATTCACCATCCACCACGTCTAGCCACACAGTGTCTAATCGACATGTGCCTAGGACAAAATGATAACACACACACACACACACGGGGCCAGGAGCTGTGACTCGACCCCTGCAACCACAACTAGGTGAGTACACACACACACACACACACACACACACACACACACACGAAACTACAAAAGGGGGGACTACACAGGCATGAGGAACTTCCTACAAGACGTTCAGTGGGAGAGAGAATTGGCAGGAAAACCAGTAAAATAAATGATGGAATATGTGACAACCAAATGCAAAGAGGCAGAGGAGAGGTTTGTCCCCAAGGGAAACAGAAGTAATGGGAAGACCAGAACGAGTCCTTGGTTCACCCAAAGGTGTAGGAAGGCAAAAACTAAGTGTACTAAGTGTACTAGAGAATGGAAAAAATACAGAAGACAAAGGACCCAGGAAAATAAAGAGATTAGCCGAAGAGCAAGAAACGAATATGCACAGGTAAGAAGGGAGGCTCAGTGACAATACGAAAATGATATAGCATCAAAAGTCAAGTCTGACCCGAAGCTGTTGTATAGCCACATCAGACGGAAAACAACAGTCAAGGACCAGGTAATCAGGCTGAGGAAGGAAGGTGGGGAGTTCACAAGAAACGACCAAGAGGTATGTGAGGAGCTCAACATGAGATTTAAAGAAGTCTTTACAGAGACAGGAAGGACTTCAGGAATTCAGAATAGGGAGGTATACCAACAAGTGCTGGATGAAATATACACAACCGAGGAGGAAGTGAAGAAGCTGCTATGTGAACTCGATACCTCAAAAGCGGTGGGACCTGACATTTCTCCGTGGGTCCTTAGCGAGGGAGCAGAGATGTTGAGTGTGCCACTAACAAAAATCTTCAACACATCCATTAAAACTGGGCAACTACCTGAGGTGTGGAAGATGGCAAATGTAGTCCCAATTTTTAAGAAAGGAGACAGACATGAGGCATTAAATTACAGACCTGTGTCACTGACGTGTATAGTATGCAAAGTCATGGAGATCATCAGGAGGAGAGTGGTGGAGCACCTAGAAAGACACAAGCTTATAAACGACAACCAGCACGGTTTCAGGGAAGGAAAATCATGTATCACAAACCTACTGGAGTTTTATGACAAGGTAACAGAAGTAAGACACGAGAGAGAGGGGTGGATAGACTGCATTTTCTTGGACTGCAAGAAGCCGTTCGACACAGTTCCTCACAAGAGGTTAATGCAAAAGCTAGAGGATCAGGCACACATAACAGGAAAGGCACTGCAATGGATCAGAGAATATCTGACAGGGAGGCAACAACGAGTCATGGTACGTGACGAGGTGTTAGAGTGGGCACCTGTGACGAGTGGGGTTCCACAAGGGTCAGTCCTGGGACCGGTATTATTTTTGGTATATGTGAATGACATAACGGAAGGGATAGACTCAGAAGTGTCCCTGTTTGCAGATGATGTGAAGTTAATGAGAAGAATTAAATCAGTCGAGGATCAGGCAGGACTACAAAGAGACCTGGACAGGCTACAAGCCTGGTCCAGTAACTGGCTCCTTGAATTTAACCCTGCCAAATGTAAAGTCATGAAGATCGGGGAAGGGCAAAGAAGACCGCAGACAGAGTATAGTCTAGGTGGCCAAAGACTGCAAACCTCACTCAAGGAAAAAGATCTTGGGGTGAGTATAATACCGAGCACATCTCCTGAGGCACACATTAATCAGATAACTGCTGCAGCATACGGGCGGCTGGCAAACCTAAGAATAGCGTTCCAATACCTCACTAAGGAATCGTTCAAGACTCTGTACACCATATACGTCAGGCCCATACTGGAGTATGCAGCACCAGTTTGGAACCCACACCTGGTCAAGCACGTCAAGAAACTAGAGAAAATGCAAAGGTTTGCAACAAGACTAGTCCCAGGCTAAGGGGATTGTCCTGCGAAGAAAGGTTAAGGGAAATCGGCCTGACGACACTAGAGGACAGGAGGGTTAGGGAAGACATGATAACGACATATAAAATACTGCGAGGTATAGATAAGGTGGACAGAGACAAGATGTTCCAGAGAGGGGACACAGAAACAAGGGGTCACAATTGGAAGTTGAAGACTCCTATGAGTCAAAGGGATGTTAGGAAGTATTTCTTCAGTCATAGAGTTGTCAGGAAGTGGAATAGCCTAGAAAAGCGACGTAGTGGAGGCAGGAACCATACATAGTTTTAAGACGAGGTTTGATAAAGCTCATGGAGCAGGGAGAGAGAGGACCTAGTAGCAATCAGTGAAGAGGCGGGGCCAGGAGGTATGAATCGACCCCTGCAACCACAAATAGGTGAGTACACAACACACACACATACACGCCCCGATGGCATGGTGGCTAGCGCTCTTGCTTCACGCACGGAGGGCCCGGGTTCAATTCCAGGCGGGGCCGAAACATTTCGTTACTCACACACACACACACATACATACAACAGGCCTAGTGTCTAATCGACATGTGCCTAGGACAAAATGGTAACTAACATAGTGTCTAATCGACATGTGCCTAGGACAAAATGGTAACTAACTGCCAGGCAGGGAAGGTGAAGGTTGACCCCCTTCCCCCACTTCCTCACTGTTAACACTTATTGCAAACTATCCTCCCTGGTGGAATATTAGTAATACTATCCTCCCTTGTGGAATATTAGTAATACTATCCTTACTGGTAGAATATAAGTAATACTATCCTCCCTGGTGGAATACCGCAGTTACTTTACACAACTTAATAAAAAGTTAAGTCTTAACCCCTTCAAAACATCAAGTACCAGTACATAAAAAAATTGTAGTAGTGTTATGTGTATTTACGCTGAAGTAGTCTTAATAATAATACTATCTTTATTACTACAAGTACACCTGGAGTTTACCTGGAGAGAATTCCAGGGGTCAACGCCCCTGTGGCCCGGTCTGTGACCAGGCCTCATGTTGGACCAGAGCCTGATCAACCAGGCTGTTACTGCTGGCCGCACGCAGTCCAACGTACGAACCACAGCCTGGCTGGTCAGGTACCGACTTTAGGTGCCTGTCCAGTGCCTGCTTGAAGACAGCCAGGGGTTTGTTGGTGATCCCCCTGATGTATGCTGGGAGACAGTTGAACAATCTTGGGCCCCTCACACTTATTGTGTTGTCCCTCAACGTGCTAGTGGCACCCCTGCTCTTCATTGGGGGATGTTACATCGCCTGCCGAGTCTTTTGCTTTCGTAGGGAGTGACTCTCGTGTGCAAGTTTGGTACTAATCCCTCGAGAAATTTCCACGTGTATGTAATAATGTATCTCTCCCGCCTGCGTTCTAGGGAGTACAGGTTTAGGAACTTCAAGCGTTCCCAGTAATTGAGGTGGTTTATCGCAGTTATGCGTGCCGTGAAGGTTCTCTGCATATTTTCAAGGTCAGCAATTTCACCTGCCTTGAAAGGTGCAGTTAGTGTGCAGCAATATTCCAGCCTAGATAGAACAAGCGATCTGTAAAGTGTGAACATGGGCTTGGCATCCCTGGTTTTGAAGGTTCTCATTATCCATCCTGTCATTTTTCTAGCAATGTGATTGCTACGGTGTTATGGTCCATGAAGGTGAGATCCTCTGACATGATCACTCCCAGGTCTTTGACATTAGTTTTTCGCTCTATTGTGTGGTTGGAATTAGTTTTGTACTCCGATGGGATTTTAATTTCCTCACGTTTTCCGTATCTGAGTAATTGAAATTTCTCATCATTGAACTTCATATTGTTTTCTGCAGCCCATTTAAAGATTTGGTTGATGTCTGCTTGGAGTCTTGCTGTGTCTTCAATGGTGGACACTGTCATGCAGATTCGGGTGTCATCTGCAAAGGAAGACACGGCACTGTGGCTTATATCCCTGTCTATGTCCGATATGAGGATGAGGAACAGGTACAAGGTATTGTATATAGCATGGCACGTTTTTCTTATTTATCTTCGTCAATTTAATCCTGGTGGGAAAATTAATTTAGACTTTTGAAACATGTTAGACAAGAGTGATACTGAAAAAAATCTGCCCCTGGAATACGCAACACTGAATCTGCAGTGATCTCGTTTATCTGGCTGCTGGGTACACTATCACAGCCGGACGTAAAGCCGAAAAGTGTTTATATAAAATTATATTAACACACCATTATCCAAATTCATGACAGCAGAATTTAGATTAATCTATTTTGCTATGAAATGCATTCGATGATTAAATTCGTCCCCTCTATAATAGCTGTTGTCATTACTAAAACAAAACTTCCCTTTGATAAAGGGCCAGTGCGAGGACCCCAATGGAAATAAGTCACTTTGGCATTTTGGGTTACTTGGGTAATGTACACACATGTTACTATCTATGATAACTGTACTCATGCGGACCTGTACGTAAATAAACTTACTAAAGCAGAACTTCGTTGGGGTGGTCCCTCCTTTACAACTGCACCGTCCAAGGTGTCGGTCCCAGACCACAATCCCCTGCGACTACAGATCCTTGCCTCAAATATCACATGATACTTAACCGGGTTATTTTCAGATATGTAAATCTGAATTTATTGGAATTCTTAAGAGCTTTTACGCTCTCCATTATTATGTGGGTTTAGAAAAGAATTTCCAGGGTTTGATTTTCACTCATTGTGAAGTAACTAACATATACATGTAAGAAGAATTAAAAAAATAAAACTGTTACATAAGTATTGAGTTTTATAAAGCCTAGAAAAGGCTCATAGTGAAGTAGCTAGCCTAGGGAAATTAATGGTCCCAGTAATTACTGCATCTGAAGACTGCTGATAACTAATTCAAACTTACTCCAGGAAGTCTCAAGATCAAATAAAAAAATACAAAATTTTTATTTTCTATTAATTGAAAAATTAATAATAAAGTACATGTACAAGGTATACAGTCCTAGCTGACATCAATGACATACTACTATATATTATTATTATTATTATAGAAAGCCCCTTGTTATGCTGAGCATTTCCCGCAAATAAGGTCAGTTTTGTCCCAGGATGCGACCCACACCAGTTGACTAACACTCAGGTACCCATTTTACTGATGGGTGAACATAGACAACCCAATGTTTCTACCCTCGCCGGGAATCGAACCCGGACACTCACCATGTGAAGCGAGATCTTTAGCTACCAGGCCACGGGGCCTGGTGCTCAATAAGCAAGAATTCTATTGAACTATGAACCAATAAAAACAAACATTTATTAATATTCATACTTCAACTTTATATGAAAAGAACTTTAAGGTACCATTTAAGGTACCGTTTAAGGTACCATTTAAGGTACCATTTTTTTCACACCATTGTTTGTAAAAGATTAAGGTTTCTGAGACAACGCCGGATTCTTCCATTAGTGAGATATAGAACTTAAAACATACATACCCTAGCAACTGTAAGATATCCACTTGCCAGACTTCAAGTAATATTTTGGATAATACCTGGAGAGGGTTTCGGGGGTGAACGGCCCCGCGGCCCGGTTTAAGACCAGGCCTCGTGGTGCATCAGGGTCTGATCAACCAGGCTGTTACTGCTGGCCACACGCAAACTGACGTACGAACCACAGCCCGGCTGGTCAGGTACTGACTTTAGGTGCCTGTTCAGCGCCTCCCTGAAGACAGCCAGGGGTCTATTGGTAATCCCCCTTATGTATGTATTCTTACGTAAAACAAATGTTTTGCTTCCAACTTCAACAGACTCTTCAGCACATCTGCTAATTAGGGAAGGTGGCCAACAAATTTGGTTTCACGATTATTCATAAGAGCAAACACACCCTCTACCACACTATACTAAACGAGGAACTGGTCCCATAAATTATTACACTGCTCACTTTTCAACATAACTCAATGACTTGAAGCTTTAAGTCAGTAAGTTTATTTAGGCACATGTACACATAAATACAATAATCATACATAGTGTAAATTAAATAGGATAACCCAAGAAAAAGTCAAAGTGACTTATTTTCATGCGATAACTAAACAAGGACAATTTACACGACAAAATAAATTGTAATGTAATCTAAGCAATATTTATTCCATATACAAGTTTCTTTTACACTTGCTTTCTGGAAACTCCAATCCCCTCAGCCTTCCTCAGCTATAAGTAAGGCGGATACTTAAGTCGCTGGCACTCCCCAGCCTTGACGCGGGAGGGGACGGTCGTGCTGAGCCAAGAGGGACGGACACGTGTGCTATGTTTGTAAACACAAACGGGGGAAAAAAAAAACACTGACAAACACCAACTCTTACAAAATTTAATCAACACATTGGATTTAGTGGTGCAGTAAATAACAATATTTCTCTGGAAATTACACAAAATAAGGTAAATGCAGACAAAAAGTATTCAATTATTTTTAACAGATACGAGTAATTATATATATATATATATATATATATATATATATATATATATATATATATATATATATATATATATATAATATATATATAGTGATATGTGTGTGAAGAGGGAACTAAAACTAGACGAAACGATGAAAGTAACTTTGTCATTAAACGTGGAGTCTCTGGAATTGTTTTAGTGGAAGTTGGGAGACAATGCTTGGAGCGGCTGTTATACTCAGGGAAGACTTGTCAACAACGCTCACCAGTTCTCTCCAACTGTTGTTCTACTTCGAGGCGCT
Source organism: Cherax destructor (assembly GCA_009830355.1). Taxonomy (NCBI): domain Eukaryota; kingdom Metazoa; phylum Arthropoda; class Malacostraca; order Decapoda; family Parastacidae; genus Cherax; species Cherax destructor. The sequence continues at coordinate 25,104 of WNWK01008608.1, forward strand.
GTGAGTGACTATCAGACGTACTCTTGTGTTGTTGTTCTCATAACTCTGCATTGATACCTTCCTTCCAGGTGCATTGTACTGTTCCACGTGTGTTGCATTGTTCCATGTGTGGTGTGTTTGTACTGTTTCATGTGTGTTGTATTGTTCCATGTGTGTTGTATTGTTCCATGTGTGTTGTATTGTTCCATGTGTGGTGTGTTTGTACTGTTTCATGTGTGTTGTATTGTTCCATGTGTGTTGTATTGTTCCATGTGTGTTGCATTGTTCCATGTGTGGTGTGTTTGTACTGTTTCATGTGTGTTGTATTGTTCCATATGTGTTGTACTGCTCCATGTGTGTTGCATTGTTCCATGTGTGGTGTGTTTGTACTGTTTCATGTGTGTTGTATTGTTCCATATGTGTTGTATTGTTCCATGTGTGTTGTATTGTTCCATGTGTGTTGTATTGCTCCATGTGTGTTGTATTGTTCCATGTGTGTTGTATTGTTCCATGTGTGTTGTATTGTTCCATGTGTGTTGTATTGTTCCATGTGTGTTGTATTGTTCCATGTGTGCTGTATTGTTCCATGTGTGTTGTATTGTTCCATGTGTGTTGTATTGTTACATGTGTAATGTATTGTTCCATGTGTGCTGTATTGTTCCATGTGTGTTGTATTGTTCCATGTGTGTTGTATTGTTACATGTGTAATGTATTGTTCCAATACAAAATATGGAACAATACATCACACATACCTGGAGGGCATTCCGAGGGTCAACGCCCCCGCGGCCCGGTCCATGACCAGGCCTCACGGTGGATTAGGGCCTGATCAACCAGGCTGTTACTGCTGGCCGCACGCAGACCGACATACGAACCACAGCCCGTTCCCAAAGCCCCTAAATTAATGGGAACAGTTGAAGGCCCTTGACCTGTACTCCTTGGAACGCAGGAGAGAAAAATACATAATAATATACACTTAGAAAATTCTAGAGGGACTAGTCCCAAATCTTCACACCGAAATCACTCTCTACGAAAGCAAAAGACTTGGCATGCAGTGCAACACCTCCCCAATGAAAAGCAGGGGTGCCATAAGTACGCTAAAAGACAACACAATAAGTGTCAAGGGCCCAAGACTGTTCAACTACCTCTCAGTATACATAACGGAGGTTACCAATAGAGCACTGGCTATCTTTAAGAGGGAGCTGGACAGACACCTAAAATCAGTGCCTGACCAGCCGGGCTGTGTTTCCTACCTAGGTCTGTGCGCGGCCAGCAGTAACAGCCTTGTTGATCACGCCCTGATACAGCGCAAAGCCTGGTCATGGACCGGGCCGCTGGGGCGTTGACACTCGGAATGCCCTCCAGGTATACCCCAGGTATGTGTTGTATTGTTCCATGTGTGTTGTACTGTTCCATGTGTTATATTGTTCCACGTGTGATGTATTGTTCCATGTGTGTTGCATTGTTCCATGTGTGTTGCATTGTTCCATGTGTGTTGCATTGTTCCATGTGTGATGTACTGTTCCTTGTGTTGTATTGTTCCACGTGTGATGTATTGTTCCATGTGTGTTGCATTGTTCCATGTGTGTTGCATTGTTCCATGTGTGATGTACTGTTCCTTGTGTTGTATTGTTCCACGTGTGATGTATTGTTCCATGTGTGTTGCATTGTTCCATGTGTTATATTGTTCCACGTGTGATGTATTGTTCCATGTGTGACGTATTGTTCCATGTGTGATGTACTGTTCCTTGTGTTGTATTGTTCCATGTGATGTACTGTTCCACGTGTTATATTGTTCCACGTGTGATGTATTGTTCCATGTGTGTTGAATTGTTCCATGTGTGTTGCATTGTTCCATGTGTGATGTACTGTTCCTTGTGTTGTATTGTTCCACGTGTGATGTATTGTTCCATGTGTGTTGCATTGTTCCATGTGTTATATTGTTCCACGTGTGATGTATTGTTCCATGTGTGATGTATTGTTCCATGTGTGATGTACTGTTCCTTGTGTTGTATTGTTCCATGTGATGTACTGTTCCACGTGTTATATTGTTCCACGTGTGATGTATTGTTCCATGTGTGTTGCATTGTTCCATGTGTGATGTATTGTTCCATGTGTGATGTACTGTTCCTTGTGTTGTATTGTTCCATGTGTGATGTGCTGTTCCGTGTGTGATGTATTGTTCCATGTGGGTTGTATTGTTCCATGTGTTCTATGTGTGTATTCCATGTGTGTGTTGTATTGGTCCGTGTGCGTTGTATTGGTCCGTGTGTGTTGTACTGGTCCATGTTCACTGTATTGGTCCGTGTTCATTGTATTGGTCCGAGTGCGTTGTATTGGTCCGTATTCATTGTATTGGTCCGTGTGCGTTGTACTGGTCCATGTTCACTGTATTGGTCCGTGTTCATTGTATTGGTCCGTGTGCGTTGTATTGGTCCGTGTGCGTTGTATTGGCCCGTGTACGTTGTATTGGCCCGTGTGCGTTGTATTGGTCCATGTGTGCTGTGTTAACCTGTGATTACACAGGTTCATTGGTCCATGTTATATTTATAAATTTATTTCAAGTGCCACAAATGTTATGAATTTCCCCATCGGTGATTTGTACCAGCCGTGATTTACGCCGGTTCAGATTCACGTCTGGTCCATCAGCTGACGTGACAGTACCGATGCGGTTCATTCTCGCTTGCCTGTGACTGTATTGATCCACTCTGCGGTACAGCTCTAGTGCTGGACCGCTCCACTTCGTGCGAAGGCAAGGTTCGTGGAGTCTGGTCCCGTGTGAGGGCAGCTGACTCCAGGATTCAGAAATGGCGTGGCGATACCGAGTCTTGCAATAATACTATTATTATCCTCGCAGTTATCTCTGTATTAATACTACTCGTGGAGAAACGTTTCCTATAATAAATGCCCTGAACTGAACGCAATTGTCTTTTCCACAGACTCGACTAGGCGAGGGTCCGGGTTCGATTCCCAGCGAGGGTAGAAACATTGGACGTGTTTCTTTACACCGGTTGTCTATGTTCACCCATCAGTAAAATGGGTACCTGTGTGTTAGTCGACTGGTGTGGGTCTCATCCCGGGACAAAACTGACCTAATTTGCCCGAAATGCTCTGTATACCTTGTACATGTACTTGTAGTAAATAAAGATATTATTATAGTACAATTAGCGTGTCTTTCTCTGGCTTTACTGGCCGGAAGGTTAACAGGCTCTACCACTAATTCTACACCAACCCATATCTTTCGAGAAACTAAGAAAGAACTGGCTTTATCTGTATCAATTTTATAAACTTTATGTACCTTGTATAGCCTCCACTGGCAACTAAGTAAGCTCATTTAGGTACGGGTACACAAATACAATTACACAAATGATCATACATATTAACCTATGTGAAAATTACCTAGGATAACCCAAACAAGTCAGACAAGGTGATTTATTTTCATTAGGGTCCTTGAGTTAGGCCTCCACGAGCTGAATGATCCTCATACAAGTATTAATAACGACCACTTCTTGAAATTTTCGAGGGATACAACGTCCTCTCTCACCCTCCAGGACACAATTGCGCTGTCGACAATAAAAAATCTCACTGCCATTCCCACGAGCCCCCCTGGGGCGGGGAAGATGGCCGACCAGAGGCCTAGCTTCTCCCTACGAGCCCCGCAAGGGCGGGGAATGGGGCTAGGCCTGGGGACAGTTGGTCCCAGAAGATGAGGAGGTACTTGTACCTCCTCCCATGGCAGACAATATTCTCAGACAGTCCCCAGACAGGGAGCCAACGCCGGGTCACCATCTGGAAAAGACCCCGGCCGGGAGAGTACCGTCGAACCAAGAAGAAGACAATAACGAAGAAACAGGTGCAGAACCTTTCATTTAGGCAAGGTTCCCCCTCTGTATAGAGCTTCTTCTGCAACGTGTGTATTTTCGTGTCTGTGTTTGTTAGGTAATTACCTAACAAACACAAAGGCACGATATAATTCAGAAATATTAAAATACGTCTTAATTATATCGACTAGCAGGAGCATTAAGGCTACCACCTGCCTCCATTATATGTCAAGTGTTCTGTAATATAGTTAATGCGGGAGGATAAAATACCTGTGTTGATAATTTCGCAGTGACATGAAAATAAACAACAACATATATCCACGTCACAGTGTAATCACCTCTTTGTAGCTGCTACACCATAATATATATATATATATATCTTCTTTTTTCAACACGTCGGCCGTATCCCACCGAGGCAGGGTGGCCCAAAAGGAAAAAGGAAAGTTTCTCCTTTTACATTTAGTAATATATACAGGAGAAGGGGTTACTAGCCCCTTGCTCACGGCATTTTAGTCGCCTCTTATGACACGCATGGCTTACGGAGGAAGAATTCTGTTCCACTTCCCCACCAACCTCTTCAACAAGGCTGTCATTTCTGCCACTCCCCTGGCCCATTTTAAAATCAAGATTTTAACATCTAAAAGCTATATTATTATTACTGACACACTATTCAAACTGGCTCTGTGGATAGTAGCAAACACTATATAAGTCCTATACATATCTATTATAAAGATTAATTGATAAATTATGAACAATAAGTGGAGAATTATCACTTGTTCACTGATGGGAAGCACTTCACGGCTTCTCTTAAGCTTTCAACAACTGTCAGCTTTTCTACTTTTGCAAATCTACGTCTTCAAGAGTCATGGACTGATACATCGTCTTAACACCTCTACTGCTCCTGCCCACTTTCTGTACTCGACTGAAGAAGCCTACTGTGTAGGCGAAACGTTTCGGAATAAAGATGCCTAACTATTGCCTATGTGTCCTACTTACCAACCTGTCGGTATTGTATACCATTTTGATATTCACTGGTAACAGTTTTTTGTTAATTCCCAGGTCCCTATATGTGATATTTTCGGTGTTTTGTCACACAGCATGTGTATAAGAAAGGTAAAGGAGATACTACTGATTGTTGATCCACTGGAGTCAGTCGGCAACGCTCTCTCTGTCTCTGTCTCTCTCTCTCTCTCTGTCTCTCTCTCTCCGTCAGTGTCACATTAACAGCAATAACAAAGCTCAACGTGTCGCCACTGTGACTACCAACAGAGACAAGGCGCCACTAGGCCTGCATTTTATTTTTTATAAATATATAAATTGACTTCACGCGGAGTGGGAGTACAAAAAGAGGCTACCTTATTCTAAAACTTATACATTTTCCATCATCCATCCTGTGTGATGGAATATGAGAAACATATTCACATAAACAACATAGATGAGGGTATAAATAGCGACATAAAGAAGTTTGCCGATGACACCAAAATAGGTCGTCGAATTCATCCTGACGAGGACATTAGAGCACTCCAGGAAAATCTGAATAGACTGGTGCAGTGGTCGGAGAAGTGGCAGATGCAGCTGAACATAGACAAATGCAAAGTTCTAAGTGTTGGAAAGGTAAATAACCATGATGCAGAATTAGACACATGTGCAACATCTGGGTATCTTTATTTGTAGACGTTTCGCCCACCAGTGGCTTTATCACTACAAGGACATAATGTGAAGAATTATATACAGAAGATGAAGTAATCAGTCCCTGAGTCTTGGAGTTGCTGGAGAGCAGCGTAGTCTTGAAGGCAATGAAGCACAGGCTCAGGGACTGATTACCTCATCTTTTGCATATAATTCTTCTCATTATGTCCCTGTATTGATAAAGTCACTGGCTGGCGAAACGTCTACAAATAAAGACACTCAGATGTTGCACATGTGTATAATTCTTGTCGGTATTGTATACCATTTGTGTACAAATAACCATGATATTTATAAACTAAATAATGTAAGCTTAATATCTCTGACTGTGAAAAAGATTTGGGAGTTCTGGTTAGCAGTTAGCTAAAGCCAAGACAACAGTGCGTCAGTGTTCGAAATAAAGCGAATAGAATTCTTTGCTTCTTATCAAGAAGTATAAATAACAGGGATCCATTCTGGTCATCCTATTACAGAACGGATATAAATGCGCTTGAAAACGAACAAAGGAGGATGACAAAGTCGATCCCATGTATCCCATACCATCCCATGTAGTATATTCAGCTAGAACTGAGTATACTACAAACTCTAATCACACAATAGAGCGGAAAAGTAATGTGAAGGACCTGGGAGTGGTAATGTCTGAGGATCTCACTTTCAAGGACCACAACAATGTCACTGTCACATCTGCGAGGAAACTGATAGGATGGATAATGAGAACATTCAAGACAAGAGATGCTAAGCCAATGATGATCCTTTTTAAATCACTTGTTGTCTCTAGGCTGGAATACTGCTGTACATTAACATCTCCATACAAGGCAGGTGAAATTGCAGATCTAGAGAATGTACAGAGAGCCTTTACTGCACGTATAAGTTCCATCAAACAACTTAACTACTGGGAACGCCTGGAAGCACTTGACTTGTACTCACTGGAGCGCAGGCGAGAGCGATACATCATAATCTACACCTGGAAGATCCTGGAGGGACTGGTCCCTAATCTGCACACAGAAATCACTCCCTACGAAAGCAAAAGACTTGGTAGGCGATGCAACATACCCCCAGTGAAAAGTAGGGGCGCCACTGGCGCCCCTAAGTGTCCAGGGCCCAAGACTGTTCAACAGCCTCCCACCAGCCATAAGGAGAATTACCAATAGACCTGTGGTTGTCTTCAAGAGGGAGCTGGACAGATACCTAAAGTCGGTGCCGGATCAACCGGGCTGTGGTTCGTACGTTGGACTACGTGTGGCCAGCAGCAACAGCCTCTTTGATCAGGCCCCGATCCACCAGGAGGCCTGGTCATGGACCGGGCCGTGGGGGCGTTGATCCCCGGAATACCCTCCAGGTAGACTCCAGGTAGGTAGGCGCCCATATGCTGCAGCAGTTATTTGATTGATGTGCGCCTCAGGAGATGTGCTCGGTATTATACTCAGCCCAAGATTCTTTTCCTTGAGTGAGGTTTGTAGTCTCTAGCCAGCTAGATTGTACTCCGTCTGCGGTCTTCTTTACCCTTCCCCAGTCTTCGTGACTTTGCACTTGGTGGGGTTGAACTCCAGTAGCCAGTTTCTGGACCAGGCCTGCAGCCTGTCCAGATCCCTTTGGAATCCTGCCTGGTCCTCCTCCGATTGAATTCTCATATTAACTTCACATCATCTGCAAACAGGGACACTTCTGAGTCTATTCCTTCCGTCATGTCGTTCACATATACCAGAAACAGCACTGGTCCTAGGACTGACCCCTGAGGAACCCCGCTCGTCACAGGCGCCCACCCTGACACCTCACTGCGTACCTTGACTCGCTGATGTCTTCCAGTCAGGTATCTCTGATCCACTGCAGTGCCTTCCCTGTTATACCTGCCTGGTCCTCCAGCTTTTGCACTAATCTCTTATGTGGCACTGTGTGAAAAGCCTTACAGTCCAAGAAAACGCAGTCTAGCCACCCCTCTCTCTCTCTCTCTCTCTTGTCTTACTGCTGTCACCCTGTCATAGAACTCCAGTAGGTTTGTGACACAGAATTTTCCATCCCTGAAACCGTGCTGGTTGTCGTTGATAAGCTCATTCCTTCCTAGATGCTCCACCACTCTTCTCCTGATTATCTTCTTCATGACTTTGCATACTATACATGTCAGTGACACTGGTCTGTAGTTTAATGTTTCGTGTCTGTCTCCTTTTTTTAAAAATTGGGACTACATTTGCTATCTTCCATACCTCAGGTAGTCGCCCTGTTTCGAAAGTGTTGAAAGATTGTTAGTGGTACACAGAGTGCCTCTGCTCCCTCTCTCAGGACCCATGGAGAGAAGTTATCCGGGTCCATCGCCTTTGAGGTATCTAGCTCGTTTAGCAGCCTCTCGCCTCCTCCTCGGTTGTATGTATTGGGTCCAGTACTTGGTGGTGTACCCCACCTCTCCGTCTTTCTGGAGTCCCTTCTGTGAATACTTCTTTGAGTCTCATGTTGAGTTCCTCACATACTTCTCGGTCGTTTATTGTGATCTCCCCTCCTTCCTTCCTCAGCCTGATTACCTGGTCCTTGACTGTTGTTTTCCTCCTGATGTGGCTGTACAACAGCTTCGGGTCAGATTTGGCTTTCGCTGCTATGTCATTTTCATATTGTCGCTGGGCCTCCCTCCTTACCTGAGCATATTCATTTTTGGCTCTACGACTGCTCTGCTTATTCTCCTGGGCCCTTTGCCTTCTATACTTCTTCCATTCTCTAGCACACTTGGTTTTGGCCTCTCTACACCTTTGGGTAAATCGTTATTTCTGTTTCCCTTAGGTATAAACTCTCCTCTACTTCCTTGCATATTGTTGTCACATATTCCATCATCTCATTTACTGATCTTCCTACCAGTTCTCTGTCCCACTGAACCTCGTACAGGAAATTCCTCATGCCTGTGTAGTCCCCTCTCTTGTAGTTTGGCTTCATTCGTCCTGCCCTTCCTGTTTCCCTCTCCTCTTGTATTCGAAGCTCAGAACCATGTGGTCGCTGGCCCAGGGGGTCTTTCATATGAGATGTCCTCAATATCTGCACTACTCAAGGTGAATACTAAGTCCAGTCTTGCTGGTTCATCCTGTCTTCTCTCTCTGGTAGTGTCCCTGACGTGTTGGTACATGAGGTTTTCCAGTACCACCTCCATCATTTTAGCCCTCCATGTTTCTGGGTCCCCATGTGGCTCCAGGTTTTCCCAGTCAATTTCTTTGTGATTGAAGTCACTCACAATCAGTAGTTTTGCCCTGCTCACATGGGCTCTTCTGGCCACTTCAGCGAGTGTGTTAATCATCATTCTTGCTTTGGTGGGTTATACATCACTGCAATTACCACCTTGGGACCTCCAGACTGAAGTATTCCTATTATGTAGTCTCTTGTTTTTCCTGTCTCCTCTCTCCAGCTCCTCAAAATTCCATTTGTGTGTGTTTGTGTGTGTGTGTACTCACATACTTGTACTCACCTATTTGTGGTTGCAGGGGTCGATATATAGCAGCGTTTCACTCTAGAAGTTTTGTCAAGCTCCTGGAGAGCGAAACGTTGCCACAATAAAATGCCACATTAGTTGCATCTCTGTGTCCTTTTTCCTAACAATTTGTGGGTAATGATTCCATTTTTATTAAGTTTTGTTTCTGATAGCTCCTGGCCCCGCCTCTTCACTGATCGCTACTAGGTCCTCTCTCTCCCTGCTCCATGAGCTTTATCATACTTCGTCATAAAACTATGTATGGTTCCTGCCTCCACTACGTCACTTGCCAGACTATTCCACTTCCTGACAACTCTATGAGTCTTCAACTTACAATTGTGACCCCTTGTTTCTGTGTCCCATCCCTGGAACATCCTGTTTCTGTCCACCTTGTTGTATGTCGTTATTATGTCTCCCCTAACCCCCCCTGTCCTCCAGTGTCCTCAGGCCAATTTCCGTGTGTGTGTGTGTGTGTGTGTGTGTGTGTGTGAGAGAGAGAGAGAGAGAGAGAGAGAGAGATGTACTAGATATCGACAAATTGTTTTAGAAAGACACGTGAGCAAACGTTAGAAAACGTTTCGCTCCTGGGAAATGATCAAGGTCCCAGAACAGAAATGTTATCTAATAAATACGTCATAGTGTTTGCTCACGTGCCTTTCTAAACCAGAGAGAGACAGACAGACAGAGAGAGAGAAACTTGAATAAATCAGTTGGTTGTATAGTTGCTGTTAGGAGATTACAATGGCAGTAAAACAGTCAGTCGTACCACTGCTAGAATTAATAGCATTAAGTAAGGGAGACTCGCGTCTCTTACAAAAATACACAGCAAGTAGAATTATTTAGTTAAATCAGTTTTGAAAATACATTACTTTTAAAAAGAACGGAAAAGACAGGAAATTACTGTACGATATTTTTACCGTGCTATACCGTAAGAAAAACACGAGACGGTATTTCTTAAATGTACGAAAAACGGGGAAAAATACGGTGCCGTACCGTACTGAAGGGTAAATGTGTGGGGGTGTGAATGTGAGAGGGTGAATGTGTGGGGAAAGGTGAATATGTGGGGAGGGTGAATGTGTGGGGAAGGGTGAATGTGTGGACAGGGTGAATGTGTGGACAGGGTGAATGTGTGGAGAGGGTGAATGTGTGGGCAAGGGTGAATGTGTGGGGAGGGTGAATGTGTGGGGAGGGTGAATTTGTGGGAAGGGTGAATGTGTGGGGAAGGGTGAATGTGTGGGGAAAGGGTGAATGTGTGGGGAAGGGTGAATGTGTGGGGAGGGTGAATGTGTGGGGAGGGTGAATGTGTGGGGAGGGTGAATGTGTGTGCGATGGTGAATGTGTGGGCGAGGGTGAATGTGTGGGCGAGGGTGAATCTATGCGAGGGTGAAGTGTGTGCGAGGGTGAATGTGTGCCGTGAGGGTGAATGTGTGGGGAGGGTGAATGTGTGGTCGAGGGTGAATGTGTGCGGGAGGGTCAATGTGTGGGAGGGTGAATGTGTGGGGAGGGTGAATGTGTGGGGAAGGTGAATGTGTGGGGTGAATGTTTGGGGAGGGTGAATGAGTATGGGAGTGAATGTTTGGGGGAGGGTGAATGAGTGGGGAGGGTGAATGTGTGTGGGAGGGTGAATGTGTGGGGAGGGTGAATGTGGGGAGGGCGAATGTGTGGGGAGGGTGAATGTGTGGGGAGGGTAAATGTGTGGGGAGGGTGAATGTGTGGGCGAGGGTAAATGTGTGGGAGGGTGAATGTGTTGGAGAGGGTGAATGTGTGGGGAAAATGAATGTGCGGGGAGGATGAATGTGTGGGGGATGTGTGTGGGAGGGTGAATGAGTATGGGAAGGTGAATGAGTGGGGAGGGTGAATGTGTGTGGAGGGTGAATGAGTGGGGAGGGTGAATGTGTGGGGGTGAATTTATGGGGAGAATGAATGTGTGGGAGGGTGAATGTGTGCGGGGAAAGTGAATGTATGGGGGAGGGTGAATGTGTGGGGAGGGTGAATGTGTGGGGAGGGTGAATGTGTGCGGAGGGTGAATGTGGGAGGGTGAATGTGTGGGGAGGGTGAATGTGTGGGAGGGTGAATTGTGGAGGGTGAATGTGTGGAGAAAATGAATGTGTGGGGAGGATGAATGTGTGGGGAGGATGAATGTGTGGAGAAAATGAATGTGTGGGGATGAATGCATATGGGAGGTTGAATGTGTGGGGACAGTGAATGTGTGGGGATGAATGTATGGGGGATGAATGTGTGGGGAGGGTGAATGTCTGGAAAGAGTGAATGTCTGGGGGAGGATAAATGTCTGGGGAGGATGAATGTCTGGGAGAGGGTGAATGTGTGTGGAGGGTGAATATGTGTGGGAGGGAGAATGTTTAGGGAGGTGAATGTGTGGGGAGGGTGAATGTGTGGGGAGGGTGAATGTGTGGGAGAGGGTGAATGTGTGGGGAGGGTGAAAGAGTGGGGACGGTGAATGTGTGGAGAGGGTGAATGTGTGGGAGGGTGAATGAGTGCGTGGACGATGCATGTGTGGGGAGGGTGAATGTGTGCGGTAAAGTGAATGTATGGGGAGGGTGAATGTGTGGGGTGAATGTGTGTGGAGGGTGAATGTGTGCGGGAGGGTGAATGTGAGGGAAGGGTGAATGTGTGGGGAGGGTGAATGTGTGGAGGGTGAATGTGTTGGGGGGGGTGAATGTGTGCGGGAGGTGAATGTGGGGAAATGAATGTGTGGGAAGATGAATGTGTGGGGAGGGTGAATGTGTGGGGAAGAGTGAATGTGTGGGGAGAGTGAATGTGTGGGGAGGGTGAATGTGTGTGGGAGGGTGAATGTGTGGGGAATGGTGAATGTGTGGGGAGGGTGAATGTGTGGGGAGGGTGAAGTGTGGGAGAGTGAATGTGTTGGGGAGGGTGAATGTGTGGGGAAAATGAATGTGTGGGGAGGATGAATGTGTGCGTGGACGGTGAATGTGTGGGGAGGGTGAATGTGTGCGGGGAAAGTGAATGTATGGGGAGGGTGAATATGTGGGGAGGGTGAATATGTAAGGGAGGGTGAATGTGTGCGGGAGGGTGAATGTGTGGGGAGGGTGAATGTGTGCGGGAGGGTGAATGTGTGGGGAAAATGAATGTGTGGGGACGATGAATGTGTGGGGAGGATGAATGTGTGGGGAGGGTGAATGTGTGGGGTTGATGAATGTCTGGGGAGGATGAATGTGAGGGAGGGTGAATGTGTGGGAGGAATGAATGTATGGGGAGGGTGAATGTCTGGGGTGAGGATGATTGTGGGGGAGGATGAATGTCTGGGAGAGGGTGAATGTGTGTGGAGGGAGAATGTGTGGGGAGGTGAATGTGTGTGGGAGGGAGAATGTGTGGGAGGGTGAATGTGTGGGGGAAGGTTAATATGTGGGGAGGATGAATGTGTGGGGGAGGGTGAATGTGTGGGGAGGGTGAATGTGTGGGGAGGGTGAATGTGTGGGGAGGGTGAATGTGTGGGAGGGTGAATGTGTGGGAGGGTGAATGTGTGGGAGGGTGAATGTGTGGGGAAGGTTAATATGTGGGAGGATGAATGTGTGGGGAGGTGAATGTGTGTGGGAGGGTGAATGTGTGGGGAGGGTGAATGTGTGGGGAGGGTGAATGTGGGAAGGGTGAATGTGTATGGAGGGTGAAGGGGCAATAGGAAGAGTCTGAGGATTAAGACAAACCAGAGTATTTTTCTTATTAAACAAAATCGAGTACATCCGCAGTGTGCTGTTATTCCCACTCTGATAATTACATTGTGGGAATACCCACGGTATGCTGCTAACCATACTGCTTCACACGCTGAGGGCCCGGGTTCGATTTCCGGCAAGAGTGGAAACATTGGGCGTGCTTCTTCACACCTGCTGTCCATGTTCACCCATCAGTAAGATAGGTACCTGGGTGTTAGTCGAATGGTGTGGGTCGCATCCTGGGGCAAAACTGACCTAATTTGCGGGAAATGCTCAGCATAACAAGCGGCTTTCTATATAGTAGTATGTCATTGATGTCAGCTAGGACTGTATATATACTTGTAGAAGATATTATTATTATTATTATTAAATGACGGAAGAGGGGGAGGCGGAGGGAGATGGGGTGGGGGGATGAGGAGCAGCAGCAGCAGCAACAGCGAGCACCTGAGACTCAATCTCCCCACCCCACAACAAACCATCGCTAATACACATTTATTCAGAAAAAAAAAAATTATCCAAAAAACCACTGTAGATACACTTAATGAGATGTATACAGAGATATTTATATGTGAATAAGCAGTATACACACCAGCGGAAGAAACAAAACACCAAGTATATCAGCAGAAGTGGACATATACGGTATAAGTTCAACAGCAGATACAAATCTAGCTAACCAGAGAATTGCCTTCAGGAACCTGAATAACGATTCACTTAGGACATCATGTTGAACGTACATTAGACCCGTGTTGGAGTACGTGTGACCAGCATGACATCCACAACTAGTCAAGCATACCTGGAAAGGGTTTCGGGGGTCAACGCCCCCGCGGCCCGATCTGTGACCAGGCTTCATATAAAGCAACCAGAAAAGATCTAAAGGTTCGCAAGGAGATTGGTGTCGAAACTGAGAGGGACTAAACGGGGATATTTATGTCATCCTACCAACACTAGATGAGAGAGCTAGGGGAAACATGACCATTACATACAAAATACCCAGATCATTAAAGTGATAGGGTGCTTGAGATAAGAGGGTGAGGCGGGGGACATAGCAGTTAAAGATGCAGACGAACCATAGGGACGTTAGAAGGTACCTACTATTCAGTGGTAGGACGGTGAGTGTGGAGTGCATCATAGAGATGCTTCAGTAAACAAAATAACACACTTAGTAGTAGATAGAATTGGACCCTAGACGTCAGGGTTAACTCACTTCAGTCGATAAAAACTAAAGAGGAAAGGCTGGGAGCTATGAATGGATCCCTGTAGATGACATACGAAAGCAGTAATCGTAATAATTATTCGAAACACTGAATATAGTTCCAAATTATTGCTGTTGTGTTTTTATCTTCTTCAAGACATTGGTGTTCACCTTCCATCTACTGTTACGAATCAGTGTTTGAGAGGCGGGTCTCAGGTACACGAGGGCAAACCTGGAAGTTGAAAACACAAGAATCACTTAGATTTTAAGAAATACTTTTTAACCCTTAGAGTGGTTGGGAAGTGGTACGACCTAGAAGGCGAGGTGATAAAGGCAGGATATATACAATTAAGACACATGTGCAACATCTGAGTATCTTTAGTGTAGACGTTTCGCCCTCCAGTGGCTTTATCAATACAAATTCTATGACATAATTTGAAGAGAGTAGAACTATATACAAAAGATGAGGTAATCAGTCGATCAACCTTGGAGTTGGTGTGTTCAGCACCGTAGACACACCAACTCATCTTTTGTATATAGTTCTACTGTCTTCAAATTATGTCATAGAATTTGTATTGATAAAGCCACTGGAGGGCGAAACGTCTACAATAAAGATACCAAGATGTTGCATATGTGTCTGAATAGACAGAGCCCACCCAGCCAGGAAAGTGTGAAACTAGTAGCTGCCAACGGAGGGAAGGTGCCAGGAGCTGGGACGACCCCTGCAACCACACTCACGTCAATACACACCTGAATGAGGCAGTGCTGGAGAAACTCAATACACAGTTTCAATACTTATAAGACAAAAGCGGCCGGAAATCTATAATGCTGATAAAAGTAGCCTACGAGATGGGGGGAGGAGCGTTGCCTCGACCCCCCCCCCCCAAGACAAGCACAACTGGGTGAGTACACTTTAAGTGATCTCTAGGGTGGTAACAGGTCAAAGGTCACGACTTAAGAACTTTACACTGCCTCCCTTGAAATGTTAGTCTCGTTAAATACCTCAATGATCTTATTCTGAAGGGTATTATCCTGAATGAAGTTATCCTATATGAAGTTATCCTGAATGGAGTTATCCTGTATGAAGTTATCCTGTATGAAGTTATCCTGAATGAAGTTATCCTGTATAAAGTTATCCTGTTTGAAGTTATCCTGAATGGAGTTACCCTGTATGAAGTTATCCTGAATGAAGTTATCCTGTATGAAGTTATCTTGTATGAAGTTATCCTGAATGGAGTTATCCTGAATGGAGTTATCCTGAATGGAGTTATCCTGTATAAAGTTATCCTGAATGAAGTTATCCTGAATGGAGTTATCCTGAATGGAGTTATCCTGTATAAAGTTATCCTGAATGAAGTTATCCTGAATTGAGTTATCCTGAATGAAGTTATCCTGTATGAAGTTATCCTGAATGAAGTTATCCTGAATGGAGTTATCCTGTATAAAGTTATCCTGTATGAAGTTATCCTGTATGAAGTTATCCTGAATGAAGTTATCCTGAATGAAGTTATCCTGAATGAAGTTATCCTGAATGGAGTTATCCTGTATAAAGTTATCCTGAATGAAGTTATCCTGAATGAAGTTATCCTGAATGAAGTTATCCTGAATGGAGTTATCCTGTATAAAGTTATCCTGTATGAAGTTATCCTGTATGAAGTTATCCTGAATGAAGTTATCCTGAATGAAGTTATCCTGAATGGAGTTATCCTGTATAAAGTTATCCTGTATAAAGTTATCCTGAATGAAGTTATCCTGTATGAAGTTATCCTGAATGAAGTTATCCTGTATGAAGTTATCCTGAATGAAGTTATCCTGAATGAAGTTATCCTGAATGGAGTTATCCTGTATAAAGTTATCCTGAATGAAGTTATCCTGTATGAAGTTATCCTGAATGAAGTTATCCTGAATGAAGTTATCCTGAATGGAGTTATCCTGTATAAAGTTATCCTGTATGAAGTTATCCTGAATGAAGTTATCCTGAATGGAGTTATCCTGTATAAAGTTATCCTGTATAAAGTTATCCTGAATGAAGTTATCCTGTATGAAGTTATCCTGTTTGAAGTTATCCTGAATGGAGTTATCCTGAATGGAGTTATCCTGTATGAAGTTATCTTGAATGGAGTTATCCTGAATGAAGTTATCCTGAATGAAGTTATCCTGTATGAAGTTATCCTAAATGAAGTTATCCTGAATGGAGTTATCCTGAATGGAGTTATCCTGTATGAAGTTATCCTGAATGGAGTTATCCTGTATGAAGTTATCCTGAATGAAGTTATCCTGTATGAAGTTATCCTGTATGAAGTTATCCTGAATGAAGTTATCCTGAATGGAGTTATCCTGAATGGAGTTATCCTGAATGAAGTTATCCTGTATGAAGTTATCCTGTATGAAGTTATCCTGAATGAAGTTATCCTGAATGAAGTTATCCTGTATGAAGTTATTCTGAATGAAGTTATCCTGTATGAAGTTATCCTGTATGAAGTTATCCTTTAATTATCGAGATTATCCTGTATGAAGTTATCCTGAATGAAGTTATCCTGAATGAAGTTATCCTGTATGAAGTTATCCTGAATGAAGTTATCCTGTATGAAGTTATCCTGAATGAAGTTATCCTGAATAAAGTTATCCTGTATGAAGTTATCCTGAATGAAGTTATCCTGTAGAAGTTATCCTGTATGGAGTTATCATGAATGAAGTTATCCTGTATAGTTATCATGAATGAAGTTATCCTGTATAGTTATCCTGAATGAAGTTATCCTGTATGGAGTTATCCTGTATAGAGTAATCCTGAAGGAAGTTATCCTGAATGAATTTATCCTGTATAGTTATCCTGAATGAAGTTATCCTGTTTGGAGTTATCCTGAATGAAGTTATCCTGTATAGTTATCCTGAATGAAGTTATCCTGTTTGGAGTTATCCTGAATGAAGTTATCCTGTATAGTTATCCTGAATGAAGTTATCCTGTATAGATTTATCCTGAATGAAGTTATTATGTATAGAGTTATCCTGAATGAAGTTATCCTGTATAGAGTTATCCTGAATGAAGTTATCCTGTATGGAGTTATCATGAATGAAGTTATCATGAATGAAGTTATCCTGAATGAAGTTATCCTGTATGGAGTTATCATGCATGAAGTTATCCTGAATGAAGTTATCCTGAATGGAATTATCCTGGAGTTATCCTGAATGGTGTTATTAACTCGAGGGAGTTAGAAGCACGACTTGCTCCTGCCTTAACCTTCCCTGGGAGTACGTGTTATAAACGTATATCACATGATCAAAGGAAGGGGATACTTAGCTTCCATTTGAAGGATCAAAAGTCCCCCTCCCCCTACCCCCTTCACTTCCAGGGCATCAAACTTAATGAATTTCCTGACGTCTCAATAATAGACAACTTGAGCTAAAGCTCCTGGTCATTATTCGACTACGACTGTGAAATGCTGAGCTACAACTCCTGGTCAGCAGTCAACTGTGTGTGGGGGAGGGGGAGGGGATACGCGTGCGTGCTTACATATATGTGGGTGCAGGGATAAAGTCTTAGCTCCTGGTCCCGCCTCTCAACTTGCCGCCAAGTATGGAGCCTGCCTCCACCGCTTCATAGAGACCATTCCACTTTCCCACCACCCCGAGATTAAAGAAATACTTCCTGATGTGAGCCTCTGGTGAAATGATATTTACCCTTTGTGTTTCTTTTAGAGTGACATGTGTAACCTCTGTACTCTGAGACTATACACCGTGTCTGGTCTTGTTCCCTTCCCCGATCTTCATGACCTTGTATTTGCCGAGGTTAAATTCAAGCAATCACTTATCTGACCAATCCTGCGGCTTCTTTAGATCCATTTGCAGCTTTCCCTGCCAACGTCTGCTTTTAATCTTCTCATCAGTTTTACATCATCAGCAAATATGGATAATTCTGACTACAACCCCATCTGGAAAATCATTAACAAACATCTTTCTGACCTTCCCTTCCGGACATTTACTCTGCCTCCTTCCTCTGAGGTACTCTTCGATGCACCGGAGTACGTTCCCCGCTAGTCCTGCCTGAGCCTCAAGTTTTTTCCCCAGTCTCACGTGTCTTTTAGGTACGAGGTTCTCTTCTGCCTCCCGGCAAATGGGGAAAGTGTAACAAGTGAGGTTTCGCAAGAATCGGTATTAAGACCAATACTGTTTCTCTTATATATGACATACCAGAAGAGACTGAGTCAGATGTATCTACATAATACATCTACGTGATACATCTGTCGTCGGTTTTCTAAACCGACGACAAGTTGAAGAATGAGACACTTGTGCAACAATAAAGATTCAGAAATGCTGCACAAGTGTCTCATTCTTCAGATATATCTATGTTTGACGATAATGTAGACTTAATGAAGAGAATAAAAACAGATGGAAACAAAGACATGCAACAAATGGACCTGTATATACTGCACGACTGCTCAGATAAATGACTACTGAAACAACTTCAGTAAATGCAAGTTATGAAAATTGGTAAAGCCGTAAGACGACAGCAAACTGAGTATAGACAGAATCGGGGGACAGACCCCTGCAGACTTCACTAAAGAAGAAAGACCTAGAGGTTAGCATAGTGCCGAGCATATCTCTAGAGACTCATCAAGCGAAGAACCTCTGCAGCCAATGCTCGTCTGGCAAATCTACGAGTGGTCTTCAGGAATCTCAACAGAGAGCCACTCTTGGCCTTTTCATACAACATACAGCATATCAGGCCCATCTTGGCGTACACAGCACTTGAAAAAAAGCATGTTAAAAAACTGGAAAAAGTGCAGAAGTATGCAACGAGATTAGTTTCAAAGCTAAGGGGTACGCGCTAACGGAATTAAGTCTAACGACAAGGGAGCAAACAACAACCAGGTGAGACATAGCGACCTACAAAATACTCAACAGGAATTGACAGGGTATGCAGGGACAAGCTGTGTGAGAAGCGTGAAATAGGTATTCGGGGGACACACCTGGAATTTAAAGGCACAGATGAACCACGTGGATGTCAGGCAGTATTTCTTCAGTCTCAGAGTTGTCGGGAATTGGAAAGATCTCAATGAAGAAGTGGTGGAAGCAGATTCCATATACATGGTTTTAAGAGCAGGTACAACAGGGCTCACGAGGTTACGAGGGAGTGAATTTGATCAAGCACCACGCTGAAAGAAAGAGGAGGGGGGTCTGGAGCTAGAACTCGACTCCTGCAAGAACATACTGGTGAGTACCTCCCTGAAAATTGCCTCCTCCCCTTCCCAGGGAAAACAAGTAACGAAAGTTATGCAAATATTAAGATAGATTAAATCAATTAAGCTCATATATATTATCTTAAATTTTACAAGGTTAACTAACTAGAATTGTTTTAGCGCAAAATAAAAAAGCTGCAAATTAAACCTGTATAATTTTTAACGCTTAGATATTAAATAATAATAATAAATAATAACTAAGCCATGTATATAAAGCCATTATATTAAGCAATAAGATTCATTAACCCCCTCGGCTTGATGTATTTCTCCATTTACCCCCTTACTTCCATACAACAAATTTAGCGCCATCATAAAGGGACAGAAAAACAAGGTCAGAAAAAAATAAATTATTCAGGTTTTGTACATCAAATATTTACCCCTTGCCATGTAATTTTTTACCCCCAAGGGGTAAATTTACCCCTGGTTGAGAATCACTGATCTAGTCTTAGACTTTCTAGAGTCTAGAGCTAGACCATTTACAAAACAGGCAACGAATCCTTGATCCCGATTCTGCAGGTGTGTATCGTAATGACCTTGCTCACCCCTCCTCCTATACAATGTTGATGGGAGCATCAACACTGACTGGTCCTGCGGGAGGCTGTCCATCAACACACTGAGCGGCTGCTGGCTGAGAATAGCCAGGAACAGTGTTTGGTGAAGAGTGCTTACTAAGATGTCTGAGATACCAGGTCAGTAGGTTAATGGAAGGAGGGGTACCTGGGTAACCAGCCATTCTTTGACGCGTTTTTAGCGTCTGCTCATAGTTTTACGAGCCTAGTTACGCTGTTGTTGTTTTATTTTTATTACTTGTGTCATTATTATTACAATCAAAGCTAAGCGCAAAATCCACAAGGATTTTTATTACTTGTAGGTAAAATAGATTCATGTACTGATCTAGACATTTATTAAAAAAAAAACGTCTAGATTAGTGCATGTCTTTCACCTACACCTTATCCGTATCACAAACCAGTTTCACTAAATCTACATTTATCTCATTTACAATTTTCCTAATGTCTTTCTTAAATTACTCCAATATTAGTATACAAAATATTTATAAGCTTGTTTATCGTACTAATTCTCTCTCTCGTCTTAGTGTGGCTGTTCTCTATCATGTGTTCGTTTCTCAGAAACCACATGACGCTGTTTCTCTGCTTAAATAAATATTCTTTACTTATAGCCTCATTTAACTTCTTAGCAGTGTTTATGAGGTCCTTTATTATGACGCATTCCACTTTTGAATATTGAATTTGTTTATCCTTAAATAGCTTCCAGTTTCTTTGTCTACCTCTCTTTAGCAACTCCTCTTTTTCATGATTTATCTTGGTAAATATTCTTAGCGGCCGGTTGTCACCTTTTTCATGTAATATGTTGGTGGATTTACCAACAGTATGTTAGATAAAAGAATGCGCAACTAATACGACATTTTATTGTGGCTTTGTCAAGCCGTTACGGCTCGACAAAGTTCCTGGTCAATGACCAGGCTACTGGCGTGATCAGACAGGCTGTTGGTGCCCGCCGCCATTCGTCCAACATGTGAACCACAGCCCGGCACAGAATACGGGTCGGGGGACTCGAACCGTGGTCCTTGTACATACCAGGCCCAATACTGTAACCACTTAGCCAAAAGTGTATGGATAAAAATGTCATTCAATAAAACTATTTAGAACTGCACGCAGCCTAGCCACTCACACAAGCTAAAACAACCCCCCAATAAAAACCTACCATTTAATAAAACATACCACAGTTAGAAATATTTACACAAGAGCAATTAATTTCAAATTAGGTTAAAATTTACCGAAATCAATCTTAGAAAATAATAATTACTTGGCATATGTTAAAATGCTAGGCTAAAAGTTCACTGTGGTGGTCAGGTGGTAGGCACCTGTCATAATACACACACACATATATATAAATAAATATATATATATATATATATTATATATATATATATATATATATATATATATATATATATATATATATATATATATATATATATATATATATATATATATATAATAGTAGTAGGTTGGTAGACAGCAACCACCCAGGGAGGTACTACCGTCCTGCCAAGTGAGTGTAAAACGAAAGCCTGTATTTGTTTTACATGATGGTAGGATTGCTGGTGTCTTTTTTCTGTCTCATAAACATGCAAGATTTCAGGTACGTCTTGCTACTTCTACTTACACTTAGGACACGCTACGCAAACATGTACACGTTTATGTATACACACTCATCTGAGTTTTCTTTGATTTTATCTTAATAGTTCTTGTTCTTTTTGCTTTTCTTTTCATATCCATGGGGAAGTGGAATAAGAATCTTTCCTCCGTAAGCCATGCGTGTTGTAAAAGTCAACTAAAATGCCGGGAACAATGGGCTAGTAACCCCTTTTCCTGTATAGCTTACTAAAAAGAAAAAGAAGAAAACCGTCAAAGTGGGATGTTTGAATGTGCGTGGATGTTGTGCGAATGATAAGAAAGAGATGATTGTAGATGTTATGAATGAAAAGAAGCTGGATGTCATGGCTTTAAGTGAGACAAAGCTGAAGGGGGTAGGAGAGTTTCAGTGGGGAGAAATAAATGGGATTAGGTCAGGGGTTTCAAATAGAGTTAGAGCTAAAGAAGGAGTGGCAATAATGTTGAATAATCAGTTATGGCAGGTAATGAGGGAATATAAATGTATAAATTCAAGAATTATGTGGAGTAAAATAAAGGTTGGATGTGAAAAGTGGGTTATAGTAAGTGTTTATGCACCTGGAGAAGAGAGAAGTGTAGAGGAGAGAGAGAGATTTTGGGAAATGTTGAGTGAGTGTGTGGGGAGTTTTGAACCAAGTGAGAGACTAATTGTGGTTGGGGTAAAAATGTTGTGGATGGAGTAGTAGGTAAATTTGGGGTGCCAGGGGTAAATGTAAATGGGGATCCATTAATTGAGCTATGTGTAGAAAGAGGTTTGGTAATAAGTAATACATATTTTATGAAAAAGACGATAAATAAATATACAAGGTATGATATAGCACGTAAGGAAAGTAGTTTGTTGGATTATGTATTGGTGGATAATAGGTTGATGGGTAGGCTTCAGGATGTACATGTTTATAGAGGGGCAACAGATATATCGGATCATTATTTAGTTGTAGCTACAGTTAGAGTAAAAGGTAGATGGGACAAAAAGAAAATGGCAACAGCAAGTAAGAGAGGGTAAAAGTGTATAAACTAAGGGAGGAGGAAGTTAGGGTGAGATATAAGCAACTATTGGCAGAAAGGTGGGCTAGTGCAAGTATGAGTAGTGGGGGGGGTTGAAGAGAGTTCGGATAGTTTTAAAAATGCAGTATTAGAATGTGGGGCAGAGGTTTGTGGCTATAGGAGGGTGGGTGCAGGAGGAAAGAGGAGTGAGTGGTGGAATGAAGAAGTAAAGGGTGTGATAAAAGAGAAAAAGGTAGCTTATGAGAGGTTTTTACAAAACAGAAGTGTTAATAGAAGAGCAGAGTATATGGAGAGTAAAAGAAAGGTGAAGAGAGTGGTGAGAGAGTGCAAAAGAAGAGCGGATGAAAGAATGGGAGAGGCTCTGCCAAGAAATTTTGCTGAAAACAGAGTAGGGGAGTTAGTAGATGGGGAGCTGGAGGTATTAGGTAGATGGCGGGAATATTTTGAGGAACTTTTAAATGTCGATGAAAAAGGGGAGGCTGTAATTTCATGTACTGTCCAGGGATGTACAACATCGTTTAGGAGTGAAGAAGAGCAGGATGTGAGTGTGGGGGAGGTGCGTGAGACATTACGTAGAATGAAAGGGGGTAAAGCAGCTGGAACTGATGGGATCATGACAGAAATGTTAAAAGCAGGGGGTGATATAGTGTTGGAGTGGTTGGTACTTTTGTTTAATAAATGTATGAAAGAGGGGAAGGTACCTAGGGATTGGCAGAGAGCATGTATAGTTCCTTTATATAAAGGGAAGGGGGATAAAAGAGAGTGTAAGAATTATAGGGGAATAAGTTTACTGATTATACCAGGTAAAGTGTATGGCAGGGTTATTATTGAAAGAATTAGAGGTAAGACAGAAAGTAGGATTGCAGATGAGCAAGGAGGCTTTAGAGTGGGTAGGGGATGTGTAGATCAAGTGTTTACAGTGAAGCATATATGTGAACAGTATTTAGATAAAGGTAGAGAAGTTTTCATTGCATTTATGGATTTAGAAAAGGCATATGATAGAGTGGATAGGGGAGCAATGTGGCAAATGTTGCAAGTGTATGGAATAGGTAGTAAGTTACTGAAGGCTGTAAAGAGTTTTTATGAGGATAGTGGGGCTCAGGTTAGGGTGTGTAGGAGAGAGGGAGATTACTTCCCGGTAAAAGTAGGTCTTAGACAGGGATGTGTAATGTCACCATGGTTGTTTAATATATTTATAGATGGGGTTGTAAAATAAGTAAATGCTAGGGTGTTGGGGAGAGGGTGGGATTAAATTATGGGAATTAAATGCAAAATGGGAGTTGACACGGTTACTTTTTGCTGATGATACTGTGCTTATGGGAGATTCTAAAGAAAAGTTGCAAAGGTTAGTGGACGAGTTTGGGAGGGTGTGTAAAGGTAGAAAGTTGAAAGTGAACATAGATAAGAGTAAGGTGATGAGGGTACCAAACGATTTAAATAAAGAAAAATTGGATATCACATTGGAGAGAGGGATTATGGAAGAAGTAAATGTTTTCAGATATTTGGGAGTTAACGTGTCAGCAGATGGGTTTATGAAGGATGAGGTTAACCATAGAATTGATGAAGGAAAAAAGGTGAGTGGTGCGTTGAGGTATCTGTGGAGACAAAAAACGTTATCCATGGAGGCAGAGGAGGGAATGTACGAAAGTATAGTGGTACCAACACTCTTATATGGGTGTGAAGCATGGGTTGCAAATGCTGCAGCGAGGAGGCTGGAGGCAGTGGAGATGTCCTGTCTAAGGGCAATGTGTGGTGTAAATATTATGCAGAAAATTCGAAATGTGGAAATTAGGAGGTGTGGCGTTACTAAAAGTATTTGTCAGAGGGCTGAAGAGGGGTTGTTGAGGTGGTTTGGTCATTTAGAGAGAATGGATCAAAGTAGAATGACTTGGAGAGCGTATAAATCTGTAGGGAAAGGAAGGCGGGGTAGGGGTCGTCCTAGAAAAGGTTGGAGGGAGGGGGTAAATGAGGTTTTGTGGGAGAGGGGCTTGGACTTCCAGCAAGCATGTGTGAGCGTGTTAGATAGGAATGAATGGAGACGAATGGGTTTTGGGACCTGACGAGCTGTTGGAGTGTGAGCAGGGTAACATTTTGTGAAGGGATTCAGGGAAACTAGTTAATTGATTTAGTTGGACTTGAATCCTGGAAATGGGAAGTACAATGCCTGCACTTTAAAGTAAGGGTCTGGGATATTGACAGCTGGGAGGGAGTATTCTCAGCCCGGTGGTCTGGTGGCTAGAGCTCTCGCTTCACACACGGAGGGCCCGGGTTCGATTCCCGGCGGGTGGAAACATTTCGATGTGTTTCCTTACACATGTTGTCATGTTCACCTAGCAGCAAATAGGTACCCGGGTTGTTAGTCGTCTGGTGTGGGTCGCATCCTGGGGGACAAGATTAAGGACCCCAATGGAAATAAGACAGACAGTCCTCGATGACGCACTGACTTTCTTGGGTTATCCTGGGTGGCTAACCTTCCGGGGTTAAAAATCCGAAGAAATCTTATCTTTTATATATCTTGTCGTATCTGAGCGCCTCTGCAAAGACAGTGATTATGTATGAGTGTGGTGAAAGTGTTGAATGGTGCTGAAAGTATTTTCTTTTTGGGGATTTTCTTTCTTTTTGGGTCACCCTGCCTTGGTGGGAGACGGCCGACTTGTTGAGAAAAAAAAATAATATATATATATATATATATATATATATATATATATATATATATATATATATATATCGAATATATATGCAAGTTTGTGATCAAATAGGTAAAAACAGGGCATAGTTAATGGCATTCAGGCGAACAGAACAACAGTATCAGATGACCAGGAGGAAAGCACAGGTACACACCTGATAGCAGGTGTATGTACCCGGTACTTAGATGATAATCTCATAATGACATACTCGTGTAAGTGAATAGGAACTGGGACTAGGCGAGTGTACGGGTTACTCCGTGTTGGAGGGACCTTGACGTTTGTGGGGGAACTCTATTTGAAGTACAGGGGAGGGGGTGATAGCGAGGTGGCATATACATGGAGAGGGCTGGTATATGTATGGGGAGGGGGTTTATATGTATGGGAGGTGGTTGGAATGTATGAAGGGGTTGGTAAATGTATGGGGGAGGGGGTTGTATATGGGGAGGGGGTGGTATATGTATGGGGAGAGGAGGGGGGTTGGTATATGTATGGGGAGGAGGGTTGGCATGCGTGGAGGGGGTATACATATACAGACCTGTGCTTGTCTCATCAATACAACTAAAGACAACGATCAACACGTACCCCTGAGCACAGAGTAGGCAAGATATACAACATTATACAATGAATCCTGAGCGGCCATAATGCCCCCATGTCATGTAAGATCGTTATTTGTCCTCACTCACGCCAGGATAATGATAATGAATTTGTGACTTCAAGGTTTCTCGTGCACGGTGTGTTTTCACGTGCACCTGCAGTGTTGTGCAGGTGTGTACCTCTGTGACGGTAACACCTTCAGTGTTGTGGTGGGTACCTATGTGACGGTAACACCACCAGTGTTGTGGTGGGTACCTCTGTGACGGTAACACCTGCAGTGTTGTGGTGTGTACCTCTGTGACAGTAACACCTGCAGTGTTGTGTGTACCTCTGTGACGGTAACACCTTCAGTGTTGTGGTGGGTACCTCAGTGACGGTAATACCACCAGTGTTGTGGTGGGTACCTCTGTGACGGTAACACCTACAGTGTTGTGGTGGGTACCTCTGTGACGGTAACACCTGCAGTGTTGTGGTGTGTACCTCTGTGACAGTAACACCTGCAGTGTTGTGTGTACCTCTGTGACAGTAACACCTGCAGTGTTGTGGTGTACCTCTGTGACGGTAACACCTGCAGTGTTGTGGTGTACCTCTGTGACGGTAACACCTGCAGTGTTTGGTGTGTACCTCTGTGACGGTAACACCGCAGTGTGTGGTGGTACCTCTGTGACGGTAACACCTGCAGTGTTGTGGTGTGTACCTCTGTGACGTAACACCTGCAGTGTTGTGGTGTACCTCTGTGACGTAACACCTGCAGTGTTGTGGTGTGTACCTCTGTGACGGTAACACCTGCAGTGTTGTGGTGTGTACCTCTGTGACGGTAACACCTGCAGTGTTGTGGTGTGTACCTCTGTGACGGTAACACCTGCAGTGTTGTGGTGTGTACCTCTGTGACGTAACACCTGCAGTGTTGTGGTTGTACCTCTGTGACGGTAACACCTGCAGTGTTGTGGTGTCCGTGACGTACTGCAGTGTTGGTGTGTACTCGACGTACACCTGCAGTGTTGTGGTGTGTACCTCTGTGACGGTAACACCTGCAGTGTTTGTGTGTACCTCTGTGACGGTAACACCTGCAGTGTTGTGGTGTGTACCTCTGTGACGGTAACACCTGCAGTGTTATGGTGTGTACCTCTGTGACGTAACACCTGCAGTGTTGTGGTGTGTACCTCTGTGACGTAACACCTGCAGTGTTTGGTGTGTACCTCTGTGACGTAACACCTGCAGTGTTGTGGTGTGTACCTCTGTGACGGTAACACCTGCAGTGTTGTGGTGTGTACCTCTGTGACGTAACACCTGCAGTGTTTGTGTGTACCTCTGTGACGTAACACCTGCAGTGTTGTGTGTACCTCTGTGACGTAACACCTGCAGTGTTGTGGGTGTACCTCTGTGACGGTAACACCTGCAGTGTTATGGTGTGTACCTCTGTGACGGTAACACCTGCAGTGTTGTGGTGTGTACCTCTTGACGTAACACCTGCAGTGTTGTGGTGTGTACCTTGTGACGAGTAACACCTGCAGTGTTGTGTGTGTACCTCTGTGACGGTAACACCTGCAGTGTTGTGGTGTGTACCTCTGTGACGTAACACCTGCAGTGTTTGGTGTGTACCTCTGTGACGTAACACCTGCAGTGTTGTGGTGTACCTCTGTGACGGTAACACCTGCAGTGTTTGGTGTGTACCTCTGTGACGTAACACCTGCAGTGTTGTGGTGTGTACCTCTGTGACGGTAACACCTGCAGTGTTGTGGTTGTACCTCTGTGACGGTAACACCTGCAGTGTTGTGGTGTGTACCTCTGTGCGGTAACACCTGCAGTGTTGTGGTGTGTACCTCTGTGACGGTAACACCTGCAGTGTTTGGTGTGTACCTCTGTGACGGTAACACCTGCAGTGTTTGTGTGTACCTCTGTGACGGTAACACCTGCAGTGTTGTGTGTACCTCTGTGACGGTAACACCTGCAGTGTTTGGTGTGTACCTCTGTGACGGTAACACCTGCAGTGTTGTGGTGTGTACCTCTGTGCGTAACACCTGCAGTGTTTGGTGTGTACCTCTGTACGTAACACCTGCAGTGTTGTGTGTTCCTCTGTGACGTAACACCTGCAGTGTTGTGGTGTACCTCTGTGACGTAACACCTGCAGTGTTGTGTGTACCTCTGTGACGGTAACACCTGCAGTGTTGTGGTGGTACCTCTGTGACAGTAACACCTGCAGTGTTGTGGTGGTACCTCTGTGACAGTAACACCTGCAGTGTTTGGTGGTACCTCTGTGACGGTAACACCTCAGTGTTGTGGTGGTACCTCGTGACGTAACACCTGCAGTGTTGTGGTGGTACCTCTGTGACGGTAACACCTCAGTGTTGTGGTGGTACCTCTGTGACGGTAACACCTGCAGTGTTGTGGTGTGTACCTCTGTGACAGTAACACCTGCAGTGTTGTGGTGTACCTCTGTGACGTAACACCTGCAGTGTTGTGGTGTACCTCTGACGTAACACCTGCAGTGTTGTGGTGTACCTCGTGACGGTAACACCTGCAGTGTTGTGGTGTGTACCTCTGTGACAGTAACACCTGCAGTGTTGTGGTGTGTACCTCTGTGACGGTAACACCTGCAGTGTTGTGGTGTGTACCTCTGTGACGGTAACACCTGCAGTGTTGTGTGTGTACCTCTGTGACGGTAACACCTGCAGTGTTTGGTGTGTACCTCTGTGACGGTAACACCTGCAGTGTTGTGGTGTGTACCTCTGTGACGGTAACACCTGCAGTGTTGTGGTGTGTACCTCTGTGACGGTAACACCTGCAGTGTTGTGGTGTGTACCTCTGTGACGGTAACACCTGCAGTGTTGTGGTGTGTACCTCTGTGACGTAACACCTGCAGTGTTGTGGTGTGTACCTCTGTGACGGTAACACCTGCAGTGTTGTGGTGTGTACCTCTGTGACGGTAACACCTGCAGTGTTGTGGTGTGTACCTCTGTGACGGTAACACCTGCAGTGTTGTGTGTACCTCTGTGACGGTAACACCTTCAGTGTTGTGGTGGGTACCTCAGTGACGGTAACTCCTGCAGTGTTGGTGTGCACCTCTGTGACGGTAACACCTGCAGTGTTGTGGTGTGTACCTATGTGACGGTAACACCACCAGTGTTGTGGTGTGTACCTCTGTGACGGTAACACCTGCAGTGTTGTGTGTGTACCTCTGTGACGGTAACACCTGCAGTGTTGTGGTGTACCTCGTGACAGTAACACCTGCAGTGTTGTGGTGTGTACCTCTGTGACGGTAACACCTGCAGTGTTGTGGTGTGTACCTCTGTGACGTAACACCTGCAGTGTTGTGGTGTACCTCTGTGACGGTAACACCTGCAGTGTTTGGTGTGTACCTCTGTGACGTAACACCTGCAGTGTTGTGGTGGTACCTCTGTGACGGTAACACCTGCAGTGTTGTGTGTGTACCTCTGTGACAGTAACACCTGCAGTGTTGTGTGTACCTCTGTGACAGTAACACCTGCAGTGTTGTGGTGTACCTCTGTGACGGTAACACCTGCAGTGTTGTGGTGTACCTCTGTGACGGTAACACCTGCAGTGTTATGGTGTGTACC
Organism: Cherax destructor; assembly: GCA_009830355.1. NCBI lineage: Eukaryota > Metazoa > Arthropoda > Malacostraca > Decapoda > Parastacidae > Cherax > Cherax destructor. The sequence goes on from WNWK01008608.1 coordinate 54,206, forward strand.
TCTGTGACGGTAACACCTGCAGTGTTGTGGTGTGTACCTCTGTGACGGTAACACCTGCAGTGTTGTGGTGTGTACCTCTGTGACGGTAACACCTGCAGTGTTGTGGTGTGTACCTCTGTGACGGTAACACCTGCAGTGTTGTGGTGTGTACCTCTGTGACGGTAACACCTGCAGTGTTGTGGTGTGTACCTCTGTGACGGTAACACCTGCAGTGTTGTGGTGTGTACCTCTGTGACGGTAACACCTGCAGTGTTTGGTGTGTACCTCTGTGACGGTAACACCTGCAGTGTTGTGGTGTGTACCTCTGTGACGGTAACACCTGCAGTGTTGTGGTGTGTGACCTCTGTGACGGTAACACCTGCAGTGTTGTGGTGTGTACCTCTGTGACGGTAACACCTGCAGTGTTGTGGTGTGTACCTCTGTGACGGTAACACCTGCAGTGTTGTGGTGTGTACCTCTGTGACGGTAACACCTGCAGTGTTATGGTGTGTACCTCTTTGACGGTAACACCTGCAGTGTTGTGGTGTGTACCTCTGTGACGGTAACACCTGCAGTGTTATGGTGTGTACCTCTGTGACGGTAACACCTGCAGTGTTGTGGTGGATACCTCTGTGACGGTAACACCTGCAGTGTTATGGTGTGTACCTCTGTGACGGTAACACCTGCAGTGTTGTGGTGTGTACCTCTGTGACGGTAACACCTGCAGTGTTATGGTGTGTACCTCTGTGACGGTAACACCTGCAGTGTTGTGGTGGATACCTCTGTGACGGTAACACCTGCAGTTATGGTGTGTACCTCTGTGACGGTAACACCTGCAGTGTTGTGGTGTGTACCTCTGTGACGGTAACACCTGCAGTGTTGTGGTGTGTACCTCTGTGACGGTAACACCTGCAGTGTTGTGGTGTGTACCTCTGTGACGGTAACACCTGCAGTGTTATGGTGGGTACCTCTGTGACGGTAACACCTACAGTAAGATTTTGGCATATTTCTTATTAGTGCACCATTATTAATGCTTAGATTGAAAAGACAAACTTTGTCACAGTTCATTAAATGTATGATTTTGAAAATACACAAAAAATGAACGAAATCGGATGATAAATAAAGTTTTTTTTTTACGGTTAACCTGTTCCTTAACTCTAGAAATTTAAAAACTATAAAAATGCGAGTTTTCAGCATTTTTTTTATTTTCGTTTTACTAGTTTTAAAATTGTCTACAGTCTTGTAAGAATTTTTTTAAGATATTCCAATCTGATGAAAATTCCAACGAGTCAAAGTTTTAAAAAAGTATTTATTGCACTGACAAATTTGACCCCACACAAACTAAATTGAATGGATACTATCCTGGCCGAAATATGCATGTCATTAAATACTGAAGCTGTTTAGAAGGGGCAGACACATATATGTGTGCTAAACGGGAATCAAAATTTCACACAATTTTTACACATAAAATGGTCAAATCTACATTTACACACTTGAATTTCACTCTCTGCCATCGTCAAAATAGAAGGTACCTCTTATGAACGTTTGATGATATGCCACTGAGGGTTTTGGAAGTTATCCCAGCCATTCCAGGGTGGTGGGAATAGTTAATAACACTAGTCATACGTCACCTGCGTATGTCAATTGTTTCTAGAATCTGGTCCTCCTTACCGTACACAAGCATTCAAAATTTGAATCCAATAGGATGAGGGGTTCTCGAGTTACTAGATAAAAAAATGAAAAAGTTGGGGAAAAAAACTCAGTCAACCACTTAAAGGGCTCCTTTTAGGCATTCCTAATAACAACCTTATTTTTTCCTACTCAGATTCTTCCCTTATTTACATAAACACATACCTACATTACTCCTACAAACCCTTGATATACAAGCAAAACTTCTAAGAAAACATTGCTCCTTGAAGGATCGATCATACGGCAATTCCTATATCCAATTTGGTACTGATAATGGAGGGCGGAGTCTTCAGAAATAATGAACGTACTGAATTGTTCTGGCAGTGTTTACACAAGGATTATCTTCTGGGAAAAACAAACTAGTCCCGGGAAGTGCTACACAATGCCGGGGAAAATAATTTGAGAATGAGAGATATTAAGAAATATTGATATCCATGGTTGTCATAGACTATTCTCTCTCTCTCTCTCTCTCTCTCTCCATAGTATGCTACAGTATGTACTGGACGTGATATCCATGATCATACCTTATTCTATCTCTCCATAGCTTACTATGTACTGGATATAACATACATGGTGGTCATACACTATTCCATTTTAATGGTATGCTATGCAGTGGACATGATAGCCATGGTGGTTGTAAATTATTCCATTTCTTTATGGTAAGCTACACATTGGACGTCACCTATAAATCAGTCGTAGCGTTAGTAATATTTATACTTCATATACAGCATCCTACCGCTGCCACCATTATGTGTCATTTGTCGCGGGGTTCTTGAGAAGAGTGAAGGTAGTAATGACACTAACGGAGGAGCTGTTATGGTAGTGTAATTGTAATGAAGACTGGTTAGGACTGGCTCACCATGGATTCGAACTCCCTCATTTCAGCGAGTTGTTTACAATTTTGCTATTACGATCTCACAGTCAAGGATACGTTCGGCGCACGAAGGATTCATTAAGGTCCTTTCTTGCTCTAAGGAACTACCTGGAGTTTACCTGGAGAGGGTTTCTGGGGTCAACGCCCCCGCGGCCCGATCTGAGACCAGGCCTCATGGTGGATCAGGGTCTGATCAACCAGGCTGTTACTCTCTCCTTCCTGGGATCATACCTGATAAACCCCCTTCACTCTCCTTTTCCGAGTGCTGCATAACCCTTCTGCGTTAAGCCTGTAGGGGTCATGCAACGATAGGGAAATGAGAGGCAGAGTCGAACCAGAGAAAGTGAAGGTAGTTCCAATTTTTTGGATCAAGAGCCCTTCAACAGCATCAAGACACCTCCCATGAAAGGCCTTAAGGGTTTAGAGCTTCAAGAATACAGTAATTTTAGTGGCAGGTGCGTGTTGATTGCATGCGTCTTTCAAGTGTTTTTTTTTAAGGGTCACTTTTACAGGCCAAGAGCTGCTATCCTACCTCAGTTAATTACAAAGCCCAGCCCTATCTAAAGTATACTACCACCCCCTGGGATGCCAACCACAACAGGTACCTACTTACTGTTAAGTGAACAGGGGCAGCAGGTGTAAGGAAACATACTTAACGTTTATACCCGTGCCGGGAAGGAACCACGGAACCTCAGTATGTAGAACCCTCACTATCTTAGAATACGCAGTACTGCCTGCCTCTTCCAATGGTTTAATCGCAAGCACGCATAATTCGCAAGTTGTGTCCTCCGCCAGATTTAATATTATTAGAAGACTTGGGAACTGACGTGCCCCTTAAGCCTACCTGTGACTTCAGGCAACTATGTCTGATATGATCGTGTCTATTTCTTCTCAAGAATACTTTTTCTCCAACTAATCATCTGTTCTTATGTGATAAGATATTCCTATAGCGTATCCTATGTATTTGTTTGTGTACAAGTTAATATCAATACATGTTCATGTGAGTGAGAATATAGTGTGTAGCGTGCGTGTTTTAGTGTGTTTAATGTAGTGTAGTTACATGTGCACTAATGTATACTTAGCGTGCATGTAGTTTAAGTGCACAGATGTGTCCTTGCACATGCCCCATACAGCTCACGTCTGCGATTAGCTTTAGAAAATACATTGTTTATGTCCCACTAAGTGTTTGTTGATAGATGGATAAAGGAAACGCGCTCCAGAGAGCCTTAACCTACACAGAAGAGAAGGTTCAATTTCCCTTTCTTCGGTGTAGGATCAACATCCTTATGTACCTGACCTTCGTAAAATCTTGCGGACCCACCCCCACCCCAACGTAATCCTCTCCCACCTAGTTTAAGAGTCCATCTGGCAGATTTATTTTGATCTTAGTTCTTCCTAGCTTTGGTTAGAGGTTGTTAGGGATGGAATATGGCAATAGATGGTACATTATTAATTATATTCACGAGTAACCGATAAACCTGAAAGCGTCTCACAGCGCCTGGGGAATGGGAGAAGTTTCTTGGATCAAGATCCCTACGCCAGTATCAAAGCACCCCATTAAATGGCGTGAAGGGTATAGATTAAAATTTTATACTGGAGTTATAACTGACATTCATATTTTTTGTCACTTAAAAGATTAGTCCCTCCCTCCCCCTCCCCCATTTTTTGTCACTTAAAAGATTAGTCCCTCCCCCATTTTTTGTCACTTAAAAGATTAGTCCCTCCCCCATTTTTTGTCACTTAAAAGATTAGTCCCTCCCTCCCCATTTTTTGTCACTTAAAAGATTAGTCCCTCCCCCCTTCCCCTTTTTGTCACTTAAAAGATTAGTCCCTCCCCCTTTTTGTCACTTAAAAGATTAGTCCCTCCCCATTTTTTGTCACTTAAAAGATTAGTCCCTCCCCATTTTTTGTCACTTAAAAGATTAGTCCCTCCCCCTCCCCCAGGTAAAGTAGTTGACTAGTTAAAAGTATTTAACAGCCAAAATCTACGTAACTCAATTTATAATTTACCTGGAGGCGAATATTCAAATGACCCATTTTTTTTCCAATTGCACAAAAAAAATGATCACGAGTTTTTACCGTTTTAGTTTTCTTATAGACAAAAGCGAACTTAAAAATCAGATAATTTGTGAACCAGATGTTGACAAACTAAGAATTCCAGTTCACGATTCTTAGTTATGTTCAGCTCCACTAACGCACTCAATAAACCTGTGCTAACATATGTACAGTTCAAGACATTTTTTGAGGAAACGTTTCGCCAAGAATGGTTTCTTCAGGACTGAAGAAGTCACTCCTGGCACGCATAAGTAGGAGAGAGCACCTAAATTACTGGGAACGGTTGAAGTCCCTTGATCTGTATTCCCTGAAACGCAGGCGAGAAAGATACATGTTAATATATACTTGGAAAATCCTAGAGGGATTAGTACCAAACTTGCACACGAAAATCACTCCCTAAACAAAGCAAAAGACTTGACGGGAGATGCAACATTCCCTCAATGAGAAGCAGGGGTGCCACTAGCAATAAGAGACAACACAATAAGTGTCAGGGGCCCAAGACTGTTCAACTGCCTCCCATTATACATAAGGTGGATTACAAATAGACCTCTGTCTGTCTTCAAGAAGGTACCTGATCAGCCGGGCTGTGGTTCGTACGTCGGTTTATGTGCGGCCAGCAGTAACAGCCTGGTTGATCAGACCCTGATCCACCACTAGGCTTGGTCTCAGACCGGGCAGCGGGGCGTTGACCCCCGAAACCCTCTCCAGGCTCCGTGATGGTATATGACAGGGAAACTATCACATAAAATAGGGTAGTTACGCACTGCTGGTGTATCTAATTTTGTTAAAAAAAAAAAAAATAGGCTACAACATGCATAACTCAAAAGAGGCATTGGAATTTCTTCGATTTTGATATTATAAAAAATAATTATAAAGCAGGAAATTTATTATCAAAGAGCTGGTGGAGCCTCAAGCAGACTTGCAATATTCAGACGCATGCAAGCAGAGAATGAGCGTCATGCAGTGAGCAGACAAATTATCAGTTGTCTGGGCGGTGCAGCACACACTGCTCCACCCTTCACGTCTACTCTTTCATCAACTATTATTTGTCATTTTCCTTCCTCCCCATCAAGTCTTATTTATTTTCTTCCGTGTTGTCACCTCTTCCATTTGTCATTTTCCTATTTATCGTTTTCCTTTCGTGTTGGCAGCTCTGTTATTTGACTTCTGTTTGTGTCATCAGTTACGTTATTTGCCATTTTCCTACAGTGTTATCACTGTTTTCTTTTGCGCTATTAACTATCGTTTTTATTCACTTATATTCCTTCAGATTCAAGTTTCAGATCAGCTTAAAATTAAAGGTATAAAATTTCAGTACCTATATTAAAGATGAAAGAGGAGGGACGTGCATGGCCAAGTCTCACTTGACTAACATTCAACGAAAATATTGATATAAAAATTACAAGATTGAGACACTTATGCAACATATGGGAATCTTGAAGATTCCCATATGTTGCATAAGTGTCTCAATCTTCAACTTGTCGGTTTTAAACCATTTATCACATAAAAAATACACTAATTACAAATCAGTAGAATCAACGATATCTGCGTCTCCGACTGTTCAGACAGCCTTAAAATAAATCGAAATATATCCTAGTAGAATTGTATATGACTGAACCAAAAACACATATGCATATTGGCCATTAAGACCACATTTTGGAAAACGATGGTACACGGGAAATAAAGATCAAAACCTCAGAATAGGCTTTAGTCACATGGTGGTCATTAAGGCCTCACGCTACCTGGTTACAAGTTTTTATTTCTAATTATATTAAGGCATTAATATAGGAAACAGGATGACAGTTGTGGATTACAGTTTTCTTCTAGATACCTCATTTTCTATATGTTGTGAGAAGCTGTACCAAAAATGATATTCAAGGAATGAATGATGGATGCCCGTCGTGTGGTATAATATGTGTATTTTGGGTGTCCACAAGGTTCAGTCAGGTGGGAAGGTGGAAGAACATTAAAACATCTAACCTGCACACAAAAGTAAAGCTTTTAGCTTTTTATCTTACATTGATATTTTCGCTTTACCTTTCATTTGATTTTTTCCTCTCTCTCGTTCCATATTCCATTAGTGCATGTTTCCTCTCCCTGACCTACATAGAGGCGACCATGTGATGTAGTCAGTGTGCTGTGAGGTCTACCTAATCAGCCACACCTGCCCTTCGTAAATAGCTGTCAGACACGCCTCTCGACTTAAGTCTCAGGTCTTTTGTCCTTTGGACTAGCGTCAGGTTTCGGCGTCAGGTCAAAGCACGTGGTGCACTCCTCATTGGCGGGATGCTTGGAGGACCATATAAGGCCGAGGAAACAACTAGAGAGGACATTCGGGCAGAGCTCTGGCCTGTGTGCAGAGCTCTGGGCACGAGATTCTAGCAGAGCGGCTGCCGGTGTGCAAAAGCTCTGGGAGGGAGAGCTGCTGGAGAGTCTCTGGAGGAGACTGTTGCAGGTCTTGGGACCTGTGGCTAGAAGTGTGACTGAGTTCCTGTGGTGAACTGTCCTCTGAACCATATTGTAAGTTATATTCTGTTTCGTCAGTTGATTGTATTCCCTGTCTCCCTGCTTATATGTACAATCCCCATTTATCTAAACTCAATAGTGTTCTCTTGTTCCCAAATATATTGTTGTACAAAGACTTAATAATAAACTGTGTTTGAGTGAAATAGTAATATTCACTGTCCCCGTTATATTCTTATTATTCTTTATTATACTTTATTATTTATATTTCAAGTACTGAGAGGGTGAGTAGTGTTAGGTGGTAATGAGAGGTGATGGTGTAGTCACCAGTGACCTCACATTACCTCCGCTCCTGTCACTCGACTCAACTCTCCTGCCTACTCACTCCCTCCCTTTACTCCCCTATTCCCCAATTATCCCTTAGTTTCCTTACCCCCCTACATGACAACCAACACAGCGAAGATATTTACTGAAATCCAACACAGTCTGACTGATCATGTTTCTGTGTGGTGTGTGCCAGTGAAACACCTCCATGTGTCGCTTTATAATGTTATTGTGTAAGCTTACTCTTAACACCCACCCAAAGTAATAACTTAAACCCCCCTTATCTTTCTTGCCTCCCTCTCCCCGTCTCTCTCGTCCCTCTCTTTCTCGTCTCTCTCACCCATAACCTTCCCCGTCTCCCCTTCTTATGGTAAACACACTAACTACCCCTGATCTTAGTGCAAAAAAAAACTATCCCCTCTCTCTTTGCCCACTGGCCAAGACCATAGCTCACAGAACAAAAATTCAACGTTATGATAATGTTAAACCATCCAAACGTTTACGACTCTAATGGCGCCCGAAGAATTCAACCTACCGCACTCACGCTGTTTAATACACACTTGCCTTAATATCTGTCCCAGGGAAACTGGGTTGCAGGTTTTAAAGGGAAGGGGAAGGAAAGGAAGCAGAGAACTGGGTACATATTTATAGGTTCTTTGCAGTGTAACTGATTTGCATTTGTTTATATTTGATGAAGAGGGAGAAAGAAAACAGGAATTCTGACATTAGTGAGGAAAACATTGAATTCCCACATAGTGAAAGAAATCTACTCGGTGAAGCATGAGACACTCACATCTACTAGACCCGTCACAGTGGAGACAGGTTGGTGGAAACAAACGAATACACTACAGAACTTTGACACGATGTCTGTGTAATAGGCGACGAAAAAAAATGATACTGACACACGAAATCGTAATAGCACGATTGCAAACCCCGGAACGGATGGGGTTCGAACCCATGGCGGGCGAGTCCTAACTTGCCAGGGTTCAAACCCCACCTGTTCCGTATTGTTTTTAAAACTGACACTGACTTGAAAAATCCTGTTTTGCAGGCAAAACGTCTCAATAAAAGTTCTACACTGCACTGGTGTCTAATACAACCACATTAAACAAAAGATGAACTTTCAGAACTTGTTCAACACTGGATTTAAATCAACATCCTCTTCCTTTTTCTAACAATTACATTCCAGGACCAATTAAAGACAAATTTTCCAAGGTACTCGCAGTTAAAAGATGAAACAGCAATTCAACAGAAAGTTAAAAAGCTGCATGAAAAAATGTGGAGCTTAAGATGTGAAGGATTTGGAGGAACTTTCGCTAGCGGTGGAGAGAGTGCCACTCTTGGACAATACAACTCAAAATCATGGTATATAATCTCCAATATGGCCGACATCCGGATTAATGATGTCATGTTAACGCACTAAATGATGGTTACATCGTGGGAGCACCTGCAGTGTGATGCTACTTTGTTTTTTTGGGTTATCTTAGGTTCTCTACACATATGCTGCTATGTATGATAATCTATGTAACTGTATTTATGTATACCTGAATAAACTTACACTATTATGTGTGATAATTACATTGTGTGAACACGCACTGTGCTGCTATACCGTTCCATATGACGGTTACAATATGACAACACTCACAATCTGCTGCTACACTATTCCATATGAGTTACACTGTGGGAACACTCACAGTCTGAGTTTTCTTCTATTTTCTTAATATTGTTTTTTCTTTTTTAGCGTTTCCTTTTATCTCCATGGAGAAGTGGGTGAGAATTCTTCCTCCGTAAGCCACGCGTCTCGTAAAAGGTGACTAAGATACCGGGAGCAAGGGGCTAGTAACCCCTTCTGGGTAAATTACTAAAATAGGCAAAGAATGTGTTTTCTTCTCTGTCGGGTCACCCTACCTCAGTGGGATCACAGAAGGGGTCGAAATGTACAGATAAATCATCTACTATGTTTCTGTCTCCAGGTGGATTATTTATTAGTGAGCATTGACAAGTGTTCATTGCACTTCAGTTAATCATATTTCCCAGAGGGTAAATGCATGCTGCATACTGGGCTCGCGTCCGGCTTCGGAGGAGCTGGAGGAGATTCATAACCTTTGATATATTGTACCAATGTATTCATGTTTGTGTTTTCTGTCAATGTATTCTGTCTGTTAATAAAGTTCACATGTAATATAAAATATAAGGGGTGGTAGGAGAAGAAAATATTCAAACAGCTCCGGAGAGAACCTTGAGTTTTCCCTGAGGTACGTTTATTGTCTTCTCTGAGGATGAGGGTCCCCAATAAAGTTCTAGAGATGGTACCTCCCTTTCTCATATATATATATATATATATATATATATATATATATATATATATATATATATATATATATATATATATAAAGATCATATACAGTACACGAGGTGAAGATACATGTCTAGTACATATTGTTACATCTTAGTCACTGATTATAATGCGAAAATCCTCACCAGCTCTTCGAGCTGGTGCGCTGCAGGAATGAAGCATGCATTACCCCTCTGAACAGCATTGTCTTCTCTGAGGATGAGGGTCCCCAATAAAGTTCTAGAGATGGTACCTCCCTGTCTCATATATATATATATATATATATATATATATATATATATATATATATATATATATATATATATATCTTTCTTTCTTCTTTCAACACGTCGGCCGTTTCCCACCGAAGCAGGGTGGCCCAAAAGAAAAAAACGAAAGTTTCTCCTTTTACATTTAGTAATATATACAGGAGAAGGGGTTACTACCCCCTTGCACCCGGCATTTTAGTCGCCTCTTACGACACGCATGGCTTACGGAGGAAGAATTCTGTTCCACTTCCCTATGGAGATAAGAGGAAATAAGAACAAGAACTAGTAAGAAAATAGAAGAAAACCCAGAGGGGTGTGTGTATATACATATGCTTGTACATGAATGTGTAGTGTGACCTAAGTGTAAGTAGAAGTAACAAGACATACCTGAAATCTTGCATGTTTATGAGACAGAAAAAAGACACCAGCAATCCTACCATCATGTAAAACAAATACAGGCTTTCGTTTTACACTCACTTGGCAGGACGGTAGTACCTCCCTGGGTGGTTGCTGACTACCAACCTACTACCTAGAATATATATATGAGAAAGGGGGGGGAGAGAAACTATGAAAGTAATTTGGCTAATTAAAATGTAAAGGACCCAGTGACATGCAATCATTCAACATCACGTGGAGGACTCTATACACATACGACATCCCCCCTCCCTCAGGCCCACTGAAAAACCACCCACACAAACACTCTAGACACACCTTCATAAACATCGCACGTAACAAAACACCTACTATAATCCAACACCATTAAACAGACCAACCAAAACACAAGTTCAAAAAACTAATTCCCAACACATTATAACACATGAAAACATTATTATACATAGAGATTCGTAGTACATAATTCTGACATCCTTTGTGTGTGTATGTGTGTGTTTTTATGTGTGCATATGCGTGTATGTGCATGTATCTGTGTGTATGTATGTACGTGTGTCCTTCAGGTGTCGTAAACAAACTATTACCCTCGTGGGGATGGTAAATATATTACAACGTGTTCAGAGACCTTCGCTTCCCTCTTCCCCCAACCCAACACTTCAGCTACCACCTTCCCCGTCAGAGCTGTTGTGTCGCCTGAATGCTTACTTTATTGTGCACCCGCAGCTCATCCCGTCACCACTAGCACAACAAAACAGGGTTACAGAGGTCACAACGGGTCAATGTCAGACGCCACTGAGCATTCTTACATCACTAAAAAGATATACGTATTTGTCATTACGTAGTTATAATGTAGTTAATGTACACAATATAGTATGAAATAATCTCAAAAGATATCTCCTTAGTATTAAAAACCACTGATGATATCTCCTTCCTCATTCCCTCCCTTCTTGCCCTTCCTCATTCCCTCCCTCCCTTCTTCCCCTTTCTCATTCCCTCCCTCCCTGCAACACCCTAGTTATCGCCATGGACATTCTGGAAAATACTGTCCGCTTATTTTACCGCATGTGCATGCTTTGCTTGCTTGGTCTCTCCCTCTCAGGCAACCAGGCACCAACGAACGCACACAGGTTTGGTGTTTGATTTCTTTTATATTCTGGTTACCTTTTTGAGCTTAATCTATCAACTTAATATTTTTATACCACGTATTCTTTCAGAATGGTCTTTAGCGTGAGAGTTGAGTCTATGGTAACGTCATCCCGTGGGTTATCCTAGGTTCTCTACACATATGCTGCTATGTATGATGATCTATGTAACTGTATTTGTGTATACCTGAATAAACTTACTGTGTTAATACTGAAGAGGGAGGGGCTGTCCACAAGTGGTCGTGGATACTTTCTACTTTTTTCCTTTATGTACATGTCTCCGTGTGAGCCAACTTTTCATTCGTCCTAGTGTGTTTTTAATTACATATATTTCTTAATATAATAATGCCCATTACATCTTTAATAAGTTCTATTTCATAAAAACTTTTATTTTCAGAATGTGGAGTTGTAGCCGTTCATACATTTCATACGTGATGGTGGCGCCCCTGGCTGCCATATGGTCGACCCTCCCACCACCAGTTGCGTCACCTTCGCCTATAATGCAAGGCGCACCAGCCTCTGTTGCCCACATGTTCTCACACACACACGCCACGCCATCCACCAACACTAAACTGCTTCTTCCAACAATAGACAACCTCACAATCACACCAAAAACGAACACTAAACGGGAAGAACGTTTAAAAATCTTAAATCAAAATTTCATCAGTGTGCTTCAGAAGAGAATTCTCGTTAATAAGAATAGATCGGACGTTGTTACTAGCGCCAAAAATGAAAGTGGCGCGAAAAACAAGACAAACACCTCTAACCTCGCCACCTCAACAGGATCACATAACGACATACACAAATACCATAATGATATTTATGGAGTCAACACAGACGCTTCATACGGCGATACAACGAGTGATACCACTGAAGATTATTACAGCTGGAACGATACAATAACAGATATGGGTACTGAGAATTCAACTGATGTGTTCAAGGTTCACTCCAAGATCTACAAGTTCCAGATGATTAAGGTAACATTGAACCACGTTTACATAAGTATTCCACAATTTGAAAATGGCATGTTCAAATCCCCATTTATGTATTTATCTTTTTATTTTAACTGATTAGTTTTCGTCAAGGACTCTCATTTTTACACCTTATAATAAAAATGAATCATCCTTGTGCTGGGCGCAGATATAGGCTAAAAACTCTAAAAGCCAACAAAGTAGACAGTGATCCCCCCCCATCCCCACAAAAGCTGGCAATCATTACGAAACAGTAGTGATTATATGGAGTTCTGCTGTAAACACACAGGACTCACCTCTCCTCCACCATAAATGTAAGGTGATGTACCATACAAGAAAGGTTCCACAGTTCTCAAAAAGACGTTCAATATACCCTAGTGCAAAGCTTAATCTCAAAGTGGACAGAATTCAACAAGAGCAAACCTTGGAGTAGACTTGGAAGCTTGTGGCAGCTTGGGCTGCCACAAGCTCCGAGCCTCGTGGGGGCGGGGAATGGGACTAGGCCTGGTGACAGCTGGTCCCAGAGGATGAGGAGGTACTTGTACCTCCTCCCATGGCAAACATTGGTCCGAGACACTCCCACGAAAAGGGAGCCAAAGCCAGGCCATCACTTGGAAAAGGCTCGGGCCGGGCGATTATACCGGCGAATCTACTACATACATCTTCCTGGGAAAACTCATGCAAATACAACAAACTAATCCTCACCCTGAACATCCTATTACTTTGAGATTACTTGAGAAACCAGACGGTAGACTCGAACCTATCTGATATTATCCTGATGCCAAATGATTTCAAAAAGGCGATAAATGATATGCCCATGCACTCTGCTCCAGGCCCAGACTCAAGGAACTCCGTGTTCATCAAGAACTGCAAGAAGCCCCTATCATATGCTTTTAACATCCAATGGAGAGGTAGCATGGGCACAGGGGTCGTCCCACAGATGATAAAAACAACAGACATAGCCCCACTCCACAAAGGGGGCAGTAAAGCAATAGCAAAGAACTACAGACCGATAGCGCTAACGTCCCATATCATAAAAATCTTTAAAAGGGTTCTAAGAAGATCGCCACTCATCTAGATACCCATCAGTTACACAACCCAGGGCAACATGGGTTTAGAGCAGGTCGTTCCTGTCTGTCTTAACTACTGGACCACTATGACAAGGTCCTGGATGCTTTAGAAAACAAACAAAACGCAGATGTAGTATACACAGACTTTGCAAAAGAATTTGACAAGTGTGACCATGGTGCAATAGCGCACAAAATGCGTGATAAAGGAATAACAGGAAAAGTTGGTAGATGGATCTATAATTTTCTAACAAATACAACACAAAGAGTAGTAATAAACAGAGTAAAGTATGAGGCGGTTACGGTGAAAAGCTCTGTTCCACAAGGCACAGTACTCACTCTCAACCTGTTCCTCATCCTCATATCTGACATAGACAGGGATGTGTCTTCCTTTGCAGATGACACCCGAATTTGCATGACAGTGTCCTCCATTGAAGACACCGCAAGACTCCAGACGGACATCAACCAAATCTTTAAATGGGCCACAGAAAACAGTATGAAGTTCAATGATGAAAAATTTCAATTACTCCGATATGGAAAACGTGAGGAAATTTAATCTATATCGGATTATAAAACAAATTCCAACCACACAATAGAGCGAAAAACTAATGTAAAAGACCTGGGAGTGATCATGTCAGAGGATCTCCCCTTCAAAGACCATAACAGTGTATCAATCACATCTGCTAGAAAAATGACAGGATGGATAATGAGAACCTTCAAAACTAGGGATGTCAAGCCCATGATGACGCTCTTCAGGTCGCTTGTTCTATCTAGGCTGGAATATTGCTGTACACTAACAGCACCTTTCAAGGCAGGTGAAATTGCTGACCTAGAAAATGTACAGAGAGCCTTCACGGCACACACAACTGCGATAAAACACCTAAATTACTGGGAACGCTTGAAGTTCCTTGACCTGTACTCCCTACAACGCAGGCGAGAGAGATACATGATTATATACACTAGGAAAATCCTAGAGGGATTAGTACCAAACTTGCACACGAAAATCACTCCTTATGAAAGCAAAAGCCTCGGCAGACGATGTAACATCCCCGCAATGAAAAGCAGGGGTGCCACTAGCACGATAAGAGAACACAATAAGTGTCAGGGGCCCAAGACCGTTCAACTACCTTCCAGCATACATCAGGGGGATTACCAATAGACCCCTGGCTGTCTTCAAGAAGGCGCTGGACAGGCACCTAAAGTCAGTACCTGACCAGCCGGGCTGTGGTTCGTACGTCGGGTTGCGTGCGGCCAACAGTAAGAGCCTGGTTGATCAGGCCCTGATTCACCATGAGGCCTGGTGACAGACCGGGCCGCGGGGGCGTTGACCCCGAAACCCTCTCCAGGTATAAAGGCGCCTAATGAAAATGTCCTTGAATACACCATTCAGCCTAACCACAAGCACGAAGCTTGTGGAAGCAAACGGCACTGAGGACGCCATAGATATTCTCAATCAGCAGATAGATGCAATTCGTCCCAGGTCAGCCGGCAGTTCACAGCTTCCATGGGGTCCCTGCCCAGCTTGAGAAAGTCCAAAACCACAGATTTCTGTCAGTGTGGGAAGAGCACCAATAGTGCAAATATAATAAGAAACACTAATAAAATAAGCAAATGAGGCGGGAGAGAGTTGCCTCAACCTGGCGTGATGGCCTCCTTTTTCCCCCCATGTCAACAGGGCTTCACCCATTTCCTCCCTCCCCAGTAGCAAATTATTAAAATTCTGCCGTCAGTCCATTCTCTGTATCTGAATGAAGAAGCCTACCGCATAGGCTTCTTCATGCTTGTTGAAGAAGCCTACAGCCTAGGCTTCTTCAGCAATAAGTTATTATAATCAAAAGAAGCGCTAAACCACAGGGGTTATACAGCTTCAGCAATAAAGATACCCAACTGTTGCACATGTCTTACTCATTAACTCGTCAATATTTTATACCATTTTCAACAAATCTTAATATAGAAGGGTTTCAGTAACTTTTTATGCAACTCTGCATTTGTCTTTAATTTTGAGTATTAATGTGTTGCAGGTAGGCGTGTTGTGCACCGTCATGTCCATCATCATCCTCTCCACCTGCAAGATGAGCCTTCAGGTGTTTGCTCAGTACGCCGGCAGGGACAAGGCACCAGATGAATTATGAGGTCTGCTTTGAGTGGTTCTTCATGTAGGCAAAAAAAAAAAGTTCCTCGAGGTCATTTTAATACTCCTAGGAGAGGCCTTCGTTGTGTGTGGTTAGAGAAACCCGTTGAAGATGTGTGACTACTGAAGGGAAAATGCGTCGCTGTAAACGTGGTCACAAGGAACACCAGACTGCTTACGGACTCTTCTGTGGTTCCTCCTACATGTAGGTTCACAATAAAATCTAAGTCTAGTAGAAACACACTTGAATGTGTCTCGGACTCTAGATGAAGCCAGATGTTAAATGCAACGATTAAGCAGAAGGAAAAGTGCCTACCACGTCACTACGTGGCAGAAACTTCGTTAAAACCCACCCAAAGTGGTCATGCCACTTAACCTTTCTTACCTCTCTCTCCTGTCTACCCACAACCTATTTCACTGCTCTATTCCACCCCAATCCTTCCCTTCCCCATTCTTGCCATCGATCTTATGACCTAATCAAGAAAGTGCCTCTAATAACTCTTAAATAATTCTCGAGACTGGTTAAGTTCCTCAGCGGAGTGTAGATCCCCTTTCCCAGACTATATTCACTTTTATGGTACGAGATGCTGTGTAGCTCATTAGTGAAAGTATTCCTCTCTCAATCGCAAGATACCAGATTCGATTCCGTAGCACATAGAAACATATGAGCAAGTTCCTTTGTACTCCTGCTACCCCTGTCCACCTAGCAATAAAAATATGTACCTGTGTGTCAGCCGACCGTTGGGGGTCGCATCCAGGGGAAAAAATATTTTAGAAAGTTTGACTTGTTGGAATATTATATCCTGGCATGGGTAAGGAAAATACCAATATCTACTAAAGGTAGTCTAGTGTTTGATAAAAACTCCGTGTACCTACGACAATGGATACAAGCCCTTAGCTGACAGTTTTCTGGTGATGGTCCCTCCTCTTAAGTGGTTGACATTTCAACAGGGACAGGTGTACCCTTCTCTGAGTGTCCTCGGAGATGAAGAACTCCAGAGGTTATTTGGTCCATTATTTACGACATTCGTAAATGAAACCCAAAGAAAATCTTATACGACGCTTGTAAATTTATCACTATTTCTGTTATTATCTGAGAGGAGTCATCAAAGGATAAGAAAACATTTTTGTATTAAGTCCGTGTAAACAAATAAGCATATCCATCGGTCATGCAATAATCTCCTGTCATACTTATTGCAATATGGTACAGTAAATCTCCCGAAGTTACCAGCTACATTTAAATTAAAAATAACCAAAATCAGACTAACCTGAAGCAGGGTTAGGGTATATTAAGTTATTGGTGTGTTCTGTGGTTAGGTGAATCAATTTAATACGCCTGCATTAAAAAAGAAAGGCCTACCATGTTCATTCCCGTGAATATATTTAACACATCGACGGTTTCAATGGGAAGAAAATACCTTCTCAATTACATAAACACTTGCTATCTTTCCAGAAGGGTACAGACATCTTGCTACAGTGATCCACCCAACAGTAACATCTTTATCCTACCTTTACACTCTAGGTACTGTACTTTCCAGTACTTGAAAGTATCACCCCTTATTTTCTACATACTTTAACCTGACCCTTAATACATTTTTAACAATATCACTTCCCTGCCCATCGTATACGTACTACTTTCCATTTCTGCCTTACCACACGTCATCCCCTGCCCACCCTATCATACGTATCACTTTCCTACTATAATGGGTATGAATATCATGTCCTTAAATAAAAAAAATCAAAGTATGATTAGCCTTTCTCAATTCACACTATTCAGAATCAAATTATTATAATCAAAGAGAAGCGCTAAACCTACAAGGGTCATTTCAGAATCAAAACAATGTATAAATATACACGTGCAGTGATCATCAGAGTGAATTATAAACAATGTTGGAGTGGAGTCGAGTGATAAAACATTTTCATAGGAATGTTTGGTTTATCACATGAAAGTACTTAAACATTATTTACAATTCACTGTTGGGATCCCTGTTCTCGTGAATAACATCCTCAAATTATAATCATAACCATGAGTTTTAGAGAGGTGGACCGGTAAGCCAGCGAGTCCTCGCTCAGATACCTAGAGGGCTTCGGGGGTCAACGCCCCCGAGGCCCGGTCTGTGACCAGGCCTCATGGTGGATCAGGGCCTGACCAACCAGGCCGTTACTGTTGGCCGCACGTAAACCACGTTCGAACTACAGCCCGGCTGATCAGGTACTGATTTTAGGCGCCTGTCCAGAGCCTTCTTGAAGACAACCAGGGGTCTATTGGTAATCCCCCTTATGTATGCTGGGAGGCAGTTTAACAGTCTTGGGCCCCTGACACTTATTGTCTCTTATCGTGCTCGTGGCGCCCCTGCTTTTCAATGGGGGATGTTGCATCGCTTGCCGAGTCTTTGCTTTCGTAGGGAGTGATTTTCGTGTGCAAATTTGGAACTAATCCCTCAAGGATTTTCCAAGTGTATATAATAATGTATCTTTCCCGCCTGCATTCCAGGGAATACTAGTCGAGGAACTTCATCCAAAAGCTCCAATATGACTAAGACCCGTCAGGAAACACTTGTCCTGTTTCCTGACAAACATTATACCTGGTTCTCGTGATTTAACAGCACACCGAGAGGCGTTTCTCTCTCAAGTATAGACTATATAATCTACACGGAGTTGAGCTTTAGCCCAATCAAAGGGATTTATTAAACGTGCCCTTGACTTAACAAGGGTATCCTAAATGTCTGACTCAGGAACTAAACAATATTACAGCTCTTTAAAAAACATTAAGCATAAATATTTCTGATCTGTGTTTACGTCTCGAGAAAAGATAAAAAATCATTTGTAAAAGAAATAGACTATCGCTGTTAATGACATTCAATTTGAAAATTTAAATGTGTAAAATTTATATTTTCCATACCTGAAGTATACTTGGAGAGGGTTTCGGGGGTCAACGCCCCCGCGGCCCGGTCTGTGACCAGCCCTCATGGTGGATCAGGGCCTGATTAACCAGTCTGTTACTGTTGGCCGCACATAGGTTCAGATTTCTGGGTAAAATTTGTATTTTCCATAGGTTCAGATTTCTGGGACACCCCTTGTGAACATTTAAATATTCATCTTATTCTCCATTTTAAGGATTAAAGTATACTACTATGATTAACTTGTTAATGAATGTCTGGATCTTATAACACCTATGTTGACTGTAATAGTAAAAAAACAGATTTTTTGCAAATGCATATACTACTAATTCACTAACGTAATAGTCTTTCCAGCACTAATCAAAAAGCCTCATCAAATTTCCATAGTTTGAAAACTGAATTACTAGGAATCTGATCACGGCGAAATATATGGCCTGCAATATATTGTACATACATATGACAATGTTTTTAAGAAAATTATTCCTGCAACAGCTTACTTCCCAATACCAGGAAGTTCCTATTTACACTTATTTCACTTCATGTATAATTTTCCAGTGATCGGCAATATTATATTTTCTTGATTTTTTGTGAGCATCTAAACTACCTCTCCTCGATTAAATGCTTAAATATACGAATTAGACAGTGACAACTTACCAGATCATGTAAATCCAAACAAATTTTTGGGGGAGTAAAAACTGAAGTCTTCCTCACAGGTTATTCAGCCAAACTAATCACTTTTCTTTATTGTTTTCCGTTCCATTTGTTGCCACATGATGGTGTAAAACTGACTTTGCATTCCTCTCCTTGATGGAGAACTCAAAATCCGCACTAGGAAAAACACTGACTGCACTACTGTGACTCCCCTTGTTGTTCTTAAGAGTTTAAGGGCTCATATAGCTCACATAGCCGTGCTCCCACAAGTCTGGTGTCTCGTTGTCCGCCTTGTTGGGTTTAACGCCTATCGACTACACGAATTATATACACGAGGAACGCTAAACCCGTAGGGGTTATACAGCGCCTGGTAGAACTTGAAGCAATCAGGTTCGGTCCAAGGAATGGAGGTATATGTTCAATTCCTTAGGTCAAGAGTCCCTCACTAGCATCCAGGCACTACTTGGTTCGACAGGTCAATTGCATGACGGTTATAAGGGCTGTATATCCCTGTACACCACAAGTCACAGTCAAGAATACTATAATCCTTAAAACGGTGTGCAAATAAACTGTGTATATACAGTGGGTGAACTCTGTCACTTTGTAACAAAAAACACTTATAACCCACACAAAGTAGTCAGACCATTAACCTTTCTTACCTCACTCTTCCTGTCTGTCCGCGACTTTTTTTGCTGCTCTAGTCTACTCCAATCCTTCCCCTCTCTATTTTTGTCATCGATACTATGGCCTAACCAAAAAAAATGTGTATACACTGAGAAATAAACCTCCCGGAGTATATACCCTTCATGTCTAGACGTTGTCTTAGCACTTCGATACTGCTCAACCTTCCAGTAGCGTGGAGGAAAACAGGTAGAATGTTGATAGAACCTTTATGAAAGGCTGTAACGATAACGATATAATATAGTACCACTTTTTCGGGTAACTCCTGATAATCTGCTATGAGCAGCATAAAGCCTGGGTCAGTAGATTAGCAAATGTTCGACTGTATCATCCTACACAAGGCACTAAAGGATGTCACTTAGGTGTAACCAGAAAAGATTATACAGCCAGCAAGGCACATCCAATATGTTATCGCACCATGGCAAGCTAAAAGACAGTCTTCAGCACCAGCCTTTGGGCAGGAGTAATTAGAATCACGAATTGAGTCCCAGAGCTGAGTAGATCTGATTACTGGTGCTGAGTTCGACAGCCATCTGCCTGTCTACAAAGGTCCTAATTTGGATTTATATTTTTGAATCCCTGTAAGTTTAAAAATAACAACAGGAATTAGTAAGTCAAAATAAGACAGTAGAAATATATATATAATCCCGGTACCCATTTGCACCAGTCACCAAATCACACTACGCATTGTAAAATAACAAAAAACAATCATATATAATCAAAAATATTCAATTAAACATGAATGATTCTTGCGATATTATCTCCGAGTTAATGTTTGTTTCTGAAATTCGTTCGATGTCTTTAATGTAATATTTATTATAGACCTACTCTCACCTGCTTACATTCAAAATAATCACCCGATATTTCAATAAATACAATGAAAAAGTCCTCCTCACGGAAACACGTTTAACTAGATAAATATATTTTTGTAATATTCATAGTTTAAGATAACTAAATGGTATTACTTATGCTCATGTGATATTGCCATTATTTTTAATTAAGTGTTGTCTAGTTACCTATAACTTTCTAAACATCGTTATTGTTATATGTAGATATAAATTAGATGGTATATGTAGATATAAATTAGATAGACATCAATTAGATTGTTTGACAAAGTAATCTGAAGATTCATCTTCCCTCAAGAAAACACGGCTAAGTTATGCAAATTCTATCAAGGTCAGATTAGGCTTCAAGATTAGTTTTGGTGTAAAATTTAAAAATAGGCACATAAGGAACGCTCATAAACTTAGCTGTTAATATTTATGATCCGGGATTATATTCATGTGAAGTGCTAGGCTTGTAGGGATCATAGAGCCTGGGGGAATGGGAGACAATAAAGTCTGACAACGAGGTAAATGAGGACAGCCTCGATTCCCTAAATCAAGAGCCCTTCATCATCATTAAGGCACCCCCACAAACCCTTGAAGGATGATAGGTAGATAGGACAATATTCAGGTGGTCATACAGAAAAATAATTTTGCTGGATTTTTTATATAAGCTTTTTAAAGTACAATTTAGGGCAATTGCACTGTATTAGTTTCACTAATTTTTGGCATTGTTCTGTTTCATATATATATATATATATATATATATATATATATATATATATATATATATATATATATATATATATATATATATATATATATATATTTTTTTTTTTTTTTTTTTTTTATTAACACATCGGCCGATTCCCACCAAGGCAGGATGGCCCGAAAAAGAAAAACTTTCATCATCATTCACTCCATCACTGTCTTGCCAGAAGGGGCTTTACACTACAGTTATAAAACTGCAACATTTACACCCCTCCTTCAGAGTGCCGGCACTGTACTTCCCATCTCCAGATATTTATTAAAGGCTTCAAGGAAGAATATTTCGATTTCTTTCTGAAGCCATTTGAATATTCCACTTCCCCTACCACCCCATCTTTTTTACAAACTTTATTTCAAGACAAAATACTATATATAATATATATATATATATATATATATATATATATATATATATATATATATATATATATATATATATATATATATTATATTAGTAAATATTTTATTAATATAATTTTATATAGAATAATTTATATATAATAATTTAAATATATAATAAAAAAAATATATTTATATATTATTATATATATATTATATTATAATATATAAAATATATATTTGCGATTAGGTAAAATTCGATTTTGGTTAATAGCAACGTTTCTGCAAAAAAAAAATTTTTACAATTTCGCCAAAATCAATCTGAACCTAAAGAAAAAAATATATTTCATTGTGTTTGTTTATTATTAAATTAATGTTAACGTATCTAAAATATATATAGTTGGATTAGGCTAAATTAAATTGCGCTTGTTGTAATAAGGTTAGGTAGGTTTTTCAAAGTTTCTCTTGGAACAAAATTATAAATTCTTATATTAACATAAATGAAAAAATATATCTTTAAACGTATAAGAGAAAATTTTAGAAATTACTTAATTTTAGATGAGTTCTTGCTAATTGACCAGTTTTACCTAATCGGCACGACATATATATATATATATATATATATATAATATATATATATATATATATATATATATATATATATATATATATATATATATATATATATATATATGTCGTGCCGAGTAAGTAAAACGCGATTTTGGCTTAAATAGCAACGCTCTTCTTGCCTAATAAGGCAAGCGAAAACTTGTGTATGCAATAATTTCGCATATATCATTGTAACCCTAACGAAAAAAAATGATTTCTTTGTTTATTATTAAATTATTGTAAACTTATCTAAAATATATTTAGTTGGATTAGGCTAAATTAAATTGCGCTTGTTATAAGGCTAGGTAAGTTTTCTAAGGTTCTTTTGGTACAAAATTATTAATTTTTACGTTAACATAAATTAAAAAAATATATCTTTAAACATATAAGAGAAAATTTTAGAAAGCACTTAATTTTAACTCTTGCTAATTGACCAATTTTACACATGACAAGCCATAGGGGAAATTTGAAGCCTCAAGTACTTTCATACTTCTCAGTGCATCATCAGGAGCTGTTCAATGTTGCAAAAGCAGCAACAGGAGAAATGAGGAGCCACCGTGGGTGGCCTGGTGGCTAAAGCTCTCGCTTCACACACGGAGGGCCCGGGTTCGATTCCCGGCGGGGTGGAAACATTTCGACGTGTTTCCTTACACCTGTTGTCATGTTCACCTAGCAGCAAATAGGTACCTGGGTGTTAGTCGATTGGTGTGGGTCGCATCCTGGGGGACAAGATTGAGGACCCCCTATGGAAATAAGACAGACAGTCCTCGATGACGCACTGACTTTCTTGGGTTATGCTGGGTGGCTAACCCTCCGGGGTTAAAAATCCGAAGAAATCTTATCTTACAAGCCAGTATCTCTGAATGAGGGAGGGAGGCCCGGCCGAATGCCAACCACCCACCGGTCCTCCCACACCCCACCCAATATTGGGTCGGGTGGGGTAGGCCCCACAGTTTGCAGATAGCATGAGGTAGAGCAACTAGGAGATAGTTAATAGCCAGCCCTAAGCTTCTAACCGCTGGGAACAGGTCATGTGACGTAAGAAGTTACAATACAATAGTGGATCATCCACACAGAATGTAGCTAGAGCTCTCGCTTCACACACGGAGGGTCCGGGTTCGATTCCCGGCGGGGTGGAAACATTTCGACGTGTTTCCTTACACCTGTTGTCATGTTCACCTAGCAGCAAATAGGTACCTGGGTTGTTAGTCGACTAGTGTGGGTTGCATCCTGGGGGACAAGATTAAGGACCCTAATGGAAATAAGACAGACAGTCCTCGATGACGCACTGACTTTTTGGGTTATCCTGGGTGGCTAACCTTCCGGGGTTAAAAATCCGAAGAAATCTTATCTTATCTTACAACCTTCTAATGAAATAGAAGGAATAAATGCCCTCATTTTGTCAACAGGTAATACCCGATGTCCCAGAAAGTTCTAGAATATGCAGGAAATACTTTCAGTGTCAGTTAATATCCAAGCTTTTCTTATAATAACTAGGCAATTCCTGAATTTTTCTATTTAACACTAGCATCATTATTATTATATTACAACCTAATTCAGTAAACCACTAAACTAGTTGCAATCAACTATGTGTACCTTGTGCTGCTGTACCTAGACGGGTTAGGACCTCAATAGGTCACTCTGCCTCTTTTTTGGGTTATCCTAGGATAATCGTACATGCGCACCCATACCTAAATGAACCCCAACACCTACTTCCTTATTACTGATGTTATATCACTCAGGTTGTTGTCTGTGATTGCAACACACCACCCAGATACTACTGCATACGATACCTGTATGCAGTAGTATCTGGGTGGGTTCCGGAACATTACGAGACCCCTCTGGTATAACAAACAATCCTGCGCTTTTGTATAACGTTATTTAAGACTATGCACAATAGACTCCACTAAGTAACTATCGAGTTTGTACAGCCCATAATTTGAGCTATATACGGCATTCCTATCATGATGGAACTGTTGGGTACAATTATCTGGGGAGCAGTCCACCCTGGTGGGTGATTGCAAGAACTGACATGGTTAAAGATCATATTCGACACCTGGCCTGTCCTGTCTGAGTACTGGTGTTGGGATAATCTGGTTTCTATAGGTCTACCTGTCTGACCAATGTATGAGTGGGCAAAGGGTACATGGGTCCTTGTAAACACCACCCACATTATTAGGCGGTGTTTTTAATCAATCTCTGTTGCACTGTCCCAGTTTTTCAAAGGAAGATTGATACTGAACTGTTTTAGTGCCTCACGGGTATTATCCATTAAAAAAAAGGAGGGCATTTATTCCATCTATTTCATTAGTTAAAAGGTTGTACACAATAGCCACACTGCTTAGGGCTGGCTATTACCTATCTCCTAGTTACTCTACCTCATGCTATCTGCAAAGTGTGGGGCCTACCCCACCCGACCCAATATGGGGTGGGGTGTGGGAGGACCACAGGATGGATATGGGGTGCACAATAAACTAGCCACTTCGGTGGCAAAATCTAATCTGGCGGGTGCCACCCACGCTATCATACTCTGAAAACTTCCCTTTTCTCCTGTTGCTGCCCTTGAAACACTGCACAGCTCCTGATGACGCACTGAGAAGTGTGAAAGTACTTAGAGCCTAAGATTTCCACCCCCGTGGCTTGTCTTGCATTGTTAAGATCGCCTGTCTGCAATATATATATATATATATATATATATATATATATATATATATATATATATATATATATATACATACATACGATGTAGAGAAATAAACGGGATTACAGGTAAATGGTGATATTTAAACGTGGTGCTTGTTGTACCATAAATAATATAAGGTACAGCATATACAGGATGTAGTACCATATATGAAGATTCTAGTATAATTCTGCGTACAGTTCTATACAAGGAGCGGCACCATATTACTATATATATATATATATATATATATATATATATATATATATATATATATATATATATATATATATATATATATATATATATATTATATATATATATATATATATATATATTTATTTCATATATACAAGGCATAGTTACCTAAACACAGCATATAATACTATGTATACAGGATTGTGATATGTGGCCCTTCTGGCTTGGTCACAGACCGGGCCGCAGGGGCGTTGACCCATGGAATTCTCTCCAGGTAAACTCCAGGTAACACAGTCTGATTGACCGGAGGGTCAACAATCAAGTCTGGTCTCAGGATGGGCAACAGTTGAGTATCTTTATTACTGAAACGTTTAGCGTACACGATAGGCTTCTTCAGTCAACTAGAGAATGGATTGGAGGCAGCAGACATACATGTCAGAGGTAAAGATGACGTAATTAGTCCGTCAAGCTTGAAGAAACAGGTTGAGGCAGTCAGTCCATCAGCCTGGAGAAGAGTTCAGCTCCTTGTCTGGAACTGAAACTGGTCACAGGTAAACACGATACAGTGTCATCCACAAGGTACAGTAACAAGGTAGCCTAAGGTAGGTAGAGGCAGGCTGAGATAACGTTGCTCATTACAAGGTCCTGTAAGATTTTTGTTTGTTTTTCAAATAAAATTCTACGTACTTGCGTTTGTTCCATTCTATAATATACAGTTTGAGAAAGACAGTGTGTTTGAGATGTTTCGCCAAGGACTAGACTTCGATAAGTTCAATCCTGGATGAAATGCAGAATAAAGGTTATACTGTAAACAGTATATTTTCTATTACTTGTCGGCTGATATCATTTATCTTCAATATACGGTGTCATAACAGCCCGTCTACCTTTGGTTTATTCCAGGGGTCATCGCCCCCTCAGCCCCTATCCCAGACCAGGTCTCTTGCCTTATTAGCCTCCCCCCCCCTCAAAGAAAAACAGTTAAAAATAGTTATGGTAATTCTAAGATGGATTAGGTGCATTAAGTATTTTTTTTACGTAAATTTTAGCAAGGAAGGCTAGGCTTTTACATAAGGTTTTAGTGAAAAATGTGGAAATGTCTTTCAAAAATTTGCATAGTAATTTCCTACTGTTTTACTTAGGAGGGGCGATGATTATTAACATGTTTTAAAAGGTACTTCAAGCATGGTACTATAAACACCATGAACTGTAACTTAAAATGTTACTTAGGAGAGGAAGATTTTGACCGCATTTAGGTCCGTCAAGGACGGACCGAAACATCCTCACTCTTCCTTTCCTAAGTGTGGGCTATTTTTTATTTGTTTCGGCCACGGTATAGTGACTTTTATAATTTAAAAAAATGAGATACGGTAACCCAAGGCCTCGCCTGGTAACCACAATGTGCCTCACTACAACAACTATCTGTATTAGTATTATTTGTTAAAACTTAACTACCAGCACATGAAAAAAATGTACCTAATACACTTGTATTGTTGTTGTTAAGAGCTTTTTTGTACAATGTTGTTTACGGCAGCATCTAAGATGCCAGCATCAATGTAATTATTCAAATTTTAAATTAAAAAAAAAATTGTGGTAATTACAGCACGTCACTTTCATTCTACACCATTTACTACTGTATAAGATCGCCTTACTACAATAAAATGCCTACCACAATATACTACGTAATATATTACTTTCCTTATGCAACTACCAGAAGCATCATGAACTGACCTAGTTATCAGCGAAAGAATATTCGTGCAGTTAGTTTAATATCTTTATTATGCACCCTATACCCATGGTGTGGGCGGTAGTCGAAAGATTACATTATTATTATTAATCAAATAGAAGCGCTAAACCACAGGGGTTATACAGCGCTGCAGGTTATTGTAGGATGCAGGGAGAGTGAGGTGTAAGAGGGAGATGGACGATTAGTAGGGTATGGAGTGCTAGATGACGGTGGGTAGTGCAGGGGAGGAGGGTAGCAAGAGATCGAGGTAGAAGGGACTGAGGGAGGTGCTAGAGGTATAATCTTCAGAGTTTGTGTAGTAAGTCAGTTTCTGTCAAAAAGTCAACAAGAGAGTCAGGATTAAAGGAGGGTCCATCTGCAAGAAGGGAAGGTAAAGAAAGGGCCGCAGAGCGAAGACGTCGTTGAAGGTAAATTCTGCGTGCTCGTTGATAGAGTGGGCAGTCCAACAGGATATGTCGAACAGACACTGGAACCTGACAATGCTCACAGAGAGGGCAGGGAGCCTCTCCATGAGATACCCGTGAGTAAGACGAGTGTGGCCGATGCGAAGACGGGAGAGAGTAGTCTCCCAACCTCGACATTGGTGACAAGAAGAAGGCCAGAAACCTATAACCGGTTTAATAGAATGAAGTTTGTTATTCAGCAGGTCAGACCAGCGTTGTTGCCAACGGGTGCGAAGGTGGGTAGCAATGACCGCAAAATAGTCCATGAAAGGAACACCTCTATATGAAACTGGAAGGTCATGTACTGCTGACCGCGCAGCAGTGTCTGCCTGTTCATTGCCCTGTACGTCAACATGACCAGGGACCCAACGAAAAACAATATCTTTATGCTTGCTAAAGATACGGCGTAACCAAAGGTGGATACGAAGAACTAGGGGGTGAGGTGTATCAATTTTACGGATAGCCTGTAAAGCACTAAGGGAGTCTGAAACGACCACAAATGGTGACTCAGGCATAGATGCAATACGGATAAGTGCCACAAGAATGGCATACAATTCAGCCGTAAATATGCTAGCCGAGGGTAATAGATGCCCTCGTACAACGCTGTCCGGAAACACTGCTGCGAATCCGACGCCGTCAGATGACTTTGAACCATCGGTGTATACTGCGATGGCATGGGAATGAGAACGGAAGTGGTCTAGAAAGAAAGAGCGAGAAGCCGCCGTAGGTAGTTGGGCTTTCGGGCAAGGTAGAGGAATAGAACAGACACGGACAGCAGGAACTTCCCAAGGGGGTAGGGGAAAGGGAGATGTCACATGAACATATAGAGGTGGGAGCTGAAGGGAAGACACGAGTGAATGTAGACGAAGAGAAAAGTCAACAAGAGAGTCAGATTAAAGGAGGTCCATCTGCAAGAAGGAAGGTAAAGAAGGGCCGCAGAGCGAAGACGTCGTTGAAGGTAAATTCTGCGTGCTCGTTGATAGAGTGGGCAGTCAACAGGATATGTCGAACAGACACTGGAACCTGACAATGCTCACAGAGGGGCAGAGAGCCTCTCCATGAGATACCCGTGAGTAAGACGAGTGTGGCCGATGCGAAGACGGGAAGAGTAGTCTCCCAACCTCGACATTGGTGACAAGAAGAAGGCCAGAAACCTATAACCGGTTAATAGAATGAAGTTTGTTATTCAGCAGGTCAGACCAGCGTTGTTGCCAACGGGTGCGGGAAATGGGGAGCAATGACCGAAAATAGTCCGTGAAGAACACCTCTATATGAAACTGGAAGGTCATGTACTCTGACCGCGCAGAGGGTTCCGTTCATTGCCCGTACGTCAAATGACCAGGGGCCCAACAAAAAAATATCTTTATGCTTGCTAAAGATACGGGGTAACCAAAGGGGGAACGAAGAACTAGGGGGGGAGGTGTACAATTTTAAAACCG
>WNWK01008609.1:0-47500 GCA_009830355.1 Cherax destructor
CCCCGGTACGAGTGGCAACATTAGGATATGTTTCCTTAAGACACCTGCTGTTCATGTTCACCTAGCAGTAAAATAGGTACCTGGATGTTAGTCGACTGGGTCGCATCCTGGGACAAAATTGACCTAATTTGCCCTAAATGCTCTGCATAACAAGCGGCTTTCTGTATTGTAGTGTGTCACTGATGTCAGCTAGGCCTGTATACCTTGTACATGTACTTGTATAAATAAAGATTATTATTATTATTATTATTGTTGTTGTTTACAGTCATCAGCTGATATTTTTTCTCATTGTTTACAGTAATCAGCTGTTGTTTGAATCGTTCATTTTTGTTTCCTGGTAACAAAAAAAAGGCACAATATCGTGACTGGAACAATACACACACAACCCGCACATATAAAAGGGAGGAGCTTACGACGACGTTTCGGTCGACTTGACCATTTACAAGTCACACAGTGACTTTGTAAATGGTCCAAGCTGGACCGAAACGTTGTCGTAAGCTCCTCTCTTCTATGTGTGCAGGTTGTGTGTATTGTTTCCTGGTGCCAACTGTAATTTTTTTCGTTAATATATTTCGGAAACATCGATTCAGAGGAATGTTAGAATGATTTACTGAACGTCAAGGAATGTTGAGAGAGAGAGAGAGAGAGAGAGAGAGAGAGAGAGAGAGAGAGAGAGAGAGAGAGAGAGAGAGAGAGAGAGAGAGAGAGAGAGAGAGAGAGAGAGAGAGAGAGAAACAGAGAGAGAGAGAGAGCAAGGAGACCATGATTTGCATGTCAGCAGTGACCAGGTGGTGGTACCTGGTCGTCTCTCAGACGTCAGCACCAGGGCAAGGCCACCCCTCCACAGATGGTGTGGTGATAACCTGGGTGACGACCACAGGTACCTGGCATACACACACACCTGGTAACCTGGGTAACGACCACAGGTACCTGGCTCACTCACACACACTTGGTAACCTGTATGACAACCACAGGTACCTGGTTCACTCACACACACTTGGTAACCTGTGTGACAACCACAGGTACCTGGTTCACTCACACACACTTGGTAACCTGGGTGACGACCACAGGTACCTGGCTCACTCACACACACTTGGTAACCTGTGTGACAACCACAGGTACCTGGTTCACTCACACACACTTGGTAACCTGTGTGGCAACCACAGTTACCTGATCACACACAGTAGCTTCTTCACCTAGTCTTTTGCTGTATGTAATGTCTCTATCACTCGCTGGTGCACCCCACCGCTTCGGCTCTCTAGTAACCTTCCTATTTCCTCTGGCAATATCTCCCTAAATTGTCCTGGTCATTCCTTATGAGTTCCCTTCCTTTCTTCAGTCTGATTACCTAGTTCTTTACTGTTGTCTTCTTTCCGATGTTGTTAGGACCCAGTTGTGTGGGAAGACAGGGTAAGAATACACCGTATGGCCCCAGTAGTGTGGGAACACTATATATGTATTATATATATATATATATATATATATATATATATATATATATATATATATATATATATATATATATAACTAAAGAGGGGCAAATTCAAGTGAGTAAGGTTTCAACTATTTACATGCACAAGGGAGTGATTTACATTGTTAATTACAGTCTATGGATATACGGACGTGTACTCACTCTAGTCTACCAGGTGACCAGAGCTGCACTCTTTTCCAGCAGCACCAGTCACACAACCTGTCTCAGGACCATCCATGTCCCAGGTAACTTATTCATTCCCTATAACTCTCTCAGTCTTTTTCATAGAGATTAATTGCTTAATAAATGGTTATAAACATAAATATAATTTTTAAAGGTGTGGAGGGGTAAGCTAGCGGAAGGCCTTCGTCAGATGACCAAAAGCTCCAACTGCGGGTCATCATATGACTAAGACCCGCGTCGGAAAATACTTGTCCTGTTTCCTGGCAAACCTTACCTAACCTCATCTATTTCTTAGAAAGTCATTCCCATGGGAAGAGTCTTCGCTTGACCTCCTACAGAAGATATGGCAAAGCCGTATGCCATCCTACCAACAAGACACTGGACCCGAGAGACAGACTCAGATGGTACAGCTGCCTAGCTGAAATATGAGCATGTTTACAATCCAGAAAGTTGAGAAGGTCACTTGAGTAGATCTTTTACATCACAATGTGGCTCTAGATTTATATTTCGATGGTATGTCATTCTCATATTGTCACTGAGCCTCTTTTCTCACACATGCATGTTCGTTTCTGGCTCTTCTGCTCGATTCATTGTTTTCTTGCCATCTATATTGATTCCATACTCTAGAACACTTAGTTTTAGCCTACCTGCACCTCTGGGTAAATTTCTCCTCGGCCTCTCGGCACTTTCCAGCTGCAAACACCATCATCTCATTCTCATTTTTCCCTCCAATTACTTTTTCCACTACACCTTATTCAGGAATTGTTTCTTGCCTGTTTAGTCACCTCTGTTGAAGTTTTTCTTCTCACGCCCTTCCCGTGCTGCTTCTCTCTTCAAGTTTACTTCCTCAAGGTATTGGAAACTCAGAACCGTGTGGCCAATAGCACGAGTGGCTTTTTATATTCAATATCCCCTATGTCAGAACCACTCAGGGTGAATACAAGGTCCGGCCTTGCTGGTTCATCTCCTTCCTCTCTCTGGTTGTGTCCCTAACATGTTGGTTCTTGAAGTTCTTCATTACCACCTCCAGCATCTTAGTCCTCCACGTTTCTGGTCCCCGAGCGGCTCCAGCTCATGATCAGCAGCTTTGCCCTGGTCAAGTGTTCTCTTCTGGTCATCTCAGCAAATGTATCCACCATTGCTCTGTTATTGTCGTCATATTCTTGTCTTGGTCTCTTGCTGTTTAGTGGAGGGTTGTATATTACTGCTATCACCACCTTGAGACCCCCAGTTTCCAGTGGGCCTACTAGACAGTTATCTGCCTCCTCTTTTTCTATGCCTTTCGTCTTTCAAAACTCCACTAGCTTCTGATGAACAGTGTTAGTCCTCCTTGTGTGTGTGTGTGTGTGTGTGTGTGTGTGTGTGTGTGTGTGTGTGTGTGTGTGTGTGTGTGTGGTGTCTACACTTCATTTGCGTCAGAGCAGTTTAAATGGTGACGCACGAGGAGGATAACCTAAAAAGACACATTGTGGGAAACATGGTGACAAAACCCCGGGAGTTGTAAAGAGAGAGAGAGAGAGAGAGAGAGAGAGAGAGAGAGAGAGAGAGAGAGAGAGAGAGAGAGAGAGAGAAGAGAGAGAGAGAGAGAGAGAGAGAGAGAGAGAGAGAGAGAGAGAGAGAGAGAGAGAGAGAGAGAGAGAGAGAGGAGAGAGAGAGAGAGAGGAGGAGGGAAGAACAGACGTGTGGCGTATACGCAGACGGGCAGCATCCATCAACAGTATCTCAGGAATCTCTGTCACAAGTCATGACTTACTGAGTGTCACGCCAAGCTCTGATGTTCCACTGATGGGCCAGGGAAGGAGAAAGGGAGAGAGAGAGAGAGAGAGAGAGAGAGAGAGAGAGAGAGAGAGAGAGAGAGAGAGAGAGAGAGAGAGAGAGAGACAGACAGACAGACAGACAGACAGACAGAGATAGATAGACCGACAGACAGACAGATAGACAGACAGACAAACAGACAGAGACTGGGAATGGGGGATCAAACACCGTGTGTGTGTGTGTGTGTGAGAGTGGTGTATGGCCGGGGCAAGAGTCCTCCTGAGGGTGAAGGTCAAGCCCCCAGCAGAAGCAGCAGCCTCCTTCTCCAAGTTTACGTAAACTCGACTCACCTTCCCCAGCCTCCCCGTGATCCCGTGTCTCAGTCAAGGTGACAGGGCAATCTCAGCGACCCAGCTGCATCATTGTTCGCCCTGCAACCTTCCTAGCCTTCCACCTAAGTGTTATTACATGGCAGTTTTCTAGGCTTTAATGCAGTCTGTTACACCAGGGTTATTGAGGACCGTAGTCGAAGAATTTAATAAGCAAGGTTTTGAGGAAAGTGTGTGGGTATATTACACTGATGTGCAGTTGTTTCTACTACTGCTACTATCACCACTACTACTACTACTACTACTATTACTTATGATTCTGGGTGATCCATGGACACCCAGTCGTCCTGAAGTAGCTCCTGAACTAACATTAAGGGTCCTGTTTCTGAAGGAATGCTGTGTTTACAACGCACCTACAACATCAGTGGCCAGTCCACTCAGGTGATCCGTAATCCGAATTCTTCTGCGTTGCCTCTCTTGTCTCAGAGTTTCATGCCACAGTTCCTCGCAGCTTCCGTGTCCTCGGTATGAAAAACATTGTTTTGATTCCTAATGATGTAATAATTGCCGTTGGATCAAGAGGTCTTCGTCAGCATCAAGGCACCGCCCCGTCTCTCCTATGATCAACAGGTTTCGCCCGGTGTTCAGTCTTGAATAACAAAGGACTGTATTCAGTCTTGAAGGTAACCTCACTTAGCCCAGTGTACAGACTTGCAGGTAACCACATTTCGCCCAGTGTACAGCCTTGCAGGTAACCACATTACGCCCAGTGTACAGTCTTGGAAATTAAAAAAAAAAATTTTTTACTGAAAATGGGAAACCACGAATATAACCCTACTGCTGTAGCTAGTTACTAATAGGTACTCACGAATCGGTAATTACAAAATAGGTACTTATGAATAGGTGAGTAGAAATGGATACTCACGAATAGGTAAGTACAAATAGATACTCACGAACAGGTAACTACAAACAGGTATTCACGAATAGGTAACTACAAACAGGTATTCACAAATAGGTAACTACAAACAGGTATTCACGAATAAGTACAAATAGGTAATCACTAATAGGTAACTACAAACAGGTACTCACAAATAGGTAACTGCAAATAGGCATTTGAACGAGGTAGTGTTCGAGGTCCCCCCTGAAAAATCGCTGCCAGTTACTGCACTATTCCTGACATCCCCCACGAAGGTCACAGAGGTGACCTACTTCAGAGGAAAGGTGACATCGGTGCAGTGCTCTGAATGGATGTCACTATCATACAGAATATATAGTATGATTTTCCTAGGCTGATACAACTCTGTGATTGATGTCCTGCTTGATATCTGATGTGAGAAACACTTTTTACCCCCCAGTCCCATTTGGGTATCTGACCTCCCAACTTCCCTCTCTCTCTGTCTGTCTGTCACTCTCTCTCTCTCTCTCTCTCTCTCTCTCTGGGTACCTGATCTCCTCCTGGTGACCTGAAGGCGTCCTACGTCCCCTTTTGTACCTGATTTCCCCATCAGAAAGACGCCACTGTCTTGCCCGTCACCTGAGTGTCTGTCATTCTCCTCTCCCTCTCTCTATCTCTCTCTCTCTCTCTCCCTCTCTCTATCTCTTTCTCGTACCAGTCATATATTCTAACAGTTTCCATCAAATGTATATTGAAAGTTATATAAGAGAACAGATGAAGGCTTTTATATTTTTTTTTTTTTTATATATATATATATATATATATATATATATATATATATATATATATATAGAGAGAGAGAGAGAGAGAGAGAGATAGTTCGCATAGGCTCAGAGACCCTTGGCTCATGGGGAAAGAGTGCATCTAAGTTCCTCAAGGAGCTGGGAAAAAGACTCAACAGGGTAACTAGGGATCCCAGGGCAGCTAGTTTTCTGTTCCAGCGACTCAGCGCTGCTGTTCAGAGGGGTAATGCATGCTGTATTCTGGACACGCGCCCCAGCTCTGAGGAGCTGGATGAGATTTTCGCATTATAATCAGTGACAAACATGTAACAATATGTATTAGACATGTATCTCTCACCTCGTGTACTGTATATGCCATCTTTATATCAACAATGTATCTCTTAAATCTTTTGTACCATATTATGTAATAAAATATACCTATATATATATATATATATATATATATGTGTGTGTGTGTGTGTGTGTGTGTGTGTGTGTGTTTGTGTGTGTGTGTGTGTGGTGCCGAATAGGTAAAGTTGATCAATTAGCAAAAACTCATTTAAAATTAAGTTCTTTCTAAAGTTTTCTCTTATACGTTTCAAGATATATATTTTTTCATTTATATAGATGTGAAAATTATAAATTTTGTACCAAAAGAACCATAGGAAACTTACCTAACCTTATTATAACAAGCGCAATTTAATTTAGCCTAATCCAACTAAATATATTTTAGATAAGTTTACAATAATTTAATAATAAACAAACACAATGAAATATATATTTTTTTCGTTAGGTTCAGAAACATTTTTGCGAAATTATTGCATACACAAATTTTTGCTTGTCTTATTCGGCAAACAAGAGCTTTGCTATTTAAGCGAAACTCGCAAGTTTTACCTATTCCGCACGATATATATATATATATATATATATTCTCCATGTGGAAATGGAACAGAATTCTTCCTCCGTAAGCCATGCGTGTCGTAAGAGGCGACTAAAATGCCGGGAGCAAGGGGCTAGTAACCCCTTCACTTGTATATATTACTAAATGTAAAAGGAGAAACTTTCGTTTTTTCTTTTGGGCCACCCTGCCTCGGTGGGATACGGCCGGTGCGTTGAAAGAACGTATACACACACGTAGAACTGTAAAATATATGGAAAATCTTAAGTTGTGGATCTGCTGGAGATTCTCAGACACTGGTCAGGAACCCAAGAAGCAGCAGGCATCCCCTCACCGGATCACCACATTGAGAAGCTGGAAGAGAAAGGTGGCAGCCCTTGGATTACTGATAATTTCGGATGAGCCAGGAACCCAGCTCCTTGAGAAAACCCATGACATGCTTTCTCAAGAAGCTAAGGGTCTATGACCCTATACGGACGTAGTGGTCCTGGTGGGCCAAATACTTGTTGACCTTGTGACCTTCCCTATCATTACCAGCACCGCCCTGCTGACCAGCACCGCCCTGCTGACCAGCACCGCCCTGCTGACCAGCACCGCCCTGCTGACCAGCACCGCCCTGCTGACCAGCACCGCCCTGCTGACCAGCACCGCCCTGCTGACCAGCACCGCCCTGCTGACCAGCACCGCCCTGCTGACCAGCACCGCCATGCTGACCAGCACCTCCATGCTGACTAGCACCGCCCTGCTGACGAGCACCGCCATGCTGACCAGCACCGCCATGCTGACCAGCACCGCCCTGCTGACCAGCACCGCCCTGCTGACCAGCACCGCCCTGCTGACCAGCACCGCCCTGCTGACCAGCACCACCATGCTGACCAGCACTTAATAGGATGCAGGTATCAGCCAGGGTGGATGCACAGGTGTAGTCCATCACCAGCACTCTGCTGTTCCACCAGGGATATAATGTAAGCCAATCAAGTTGGCTGATATGTGTATCCAGGGTGCTGGGTAGTCACTGGGCTGGACACAGGGTGTAGCAAGGTAGTCACTGGGCTGGACACAGGGTGTAGCAAGGTAGTCACTGGGCTGGACACAGGGTGTAGCAACATAGTCACTGGGCTGGACACAGGGTGTAGCAAGGTAGTCACTGGGCTGGACACAGGGTGTAGCAAGGTAGTCACTGGGCTGGACACAGGGTGTAGCAAGGTAGTCACTGGGCTGGACACAGGGTGTAGCAACATAGTCACTGGGCTGGACACAGGGTGTAGCAACATAGTCACTGGGCTGGACACAGGGTGTAGCAACATAGTCACTGGGCTGGACACAGGGTGTAGCAAGGTAGTCAGTGGGATGGACACAGGGTGTAGCAAGGTAGTCACTGGGCTGGACACAGGGTGTAGCAAGGTAGTCACTGGGCTGGACACAGGGTGTAGCAAGGTAGTCACTGGGCTGGACACAGGGTGTAGCAAGGTAGTCACTGGGCTGGACACAGGGTGTAGCAAGGTAGTCACTGGGCTGGACACAGGGTGTAGCAAGGTAGTCACTGGGCTGGACACAGGGTGTAGCAAGGTAGTCCCTGGGCTGGACACAGGGTGTAGCAAGATAGTCACTGGGCTGGACACAGGATGTAGCAAGGTAGTCATTGGGCTGGACACAGGGTGTAGCAAGGTAGTCACTGGGCTGGACACAGGGTGTAGCAAGGTAGTCACTGGGCTGGACTCAGGGTGTAGCAAGATAGTCACTGGGCTGGACACAGGGTGTAGCAAGGTAGTCACTGGGCTGGACACAGGGTGTAGCAAGGTAGTCACTGGGCTGGACACAGGGTGTAGCAACATAGTCAATGGGCTGGACACAGGGTGTAGCAACATAGTCACTGGGCTGGACACAGGGTGTAGCAAGGTAGTCAGTGGGATGGACACAGGGTGTAGCAAGGTAGTCACTGGGCTGGACACAGGGTGTAGCAAGGTAGTCACTGGGCTGGACACAGGGTGTAGCAAGGTAGTCACTGGGCTGGACACAGGGTGTAGCAAGGTAGTCACTGGGCTGGACACAGGGTGTAGCAAGGTAGTCACTGGGCTGGACACAGGGTGTAGCAAGGTAGTCACTGGGCTGGACACAGGGTGTAGCAAGGTAGTCCCTGGGCTGGACACAGGGTGTAGCAAGATAGTCACTGGGCTGGACACAGGATGTAGCAAGGTAGTCATTGGGCTGGACACAGGGTGTAGCAAGGTAGTCACTGGGCTGGACACAGGGTGTAGCAAGGTAGTCACTGGGCTGGACTCAGGGTGTAGCAAGGTAGTCACTGGGCTGGACACAGGGTGTAGCAAGGTAGTCACTGGGCTGGACACAGGGTGTAGCAAGGTAGTCACTGGGCTGGACACAGGGTGTAGCAAGTAGTCACTGGGCTGGACACAGGGTGTAGCAAGTAGTCACTGGGCTGGACACAGGGTGTAGCAAGATAGTCACTGGGCTGGACACAGGGTGTAGCAAGGTAGTCACTGGGCTGGACACAGGGTGTAGCAAGATAGTCACTGGGCTGGACACAGGGTGTAGCAAGTAGTCACTGGGCTGACTACATATTTGCAAGAAGATATGGAGAGATAAAGGGAGATAAAGAGAGTAGGAAAATGGAGAAGAGAGAGAGAGAGAGAGAGAGAGAGAGAGAGAGAGAGAGAGAGAGAGAGAGAGAGAGAGAGAGAGAGAGAGAGAGAGAGAGAGAGAGAGAGAGAGAGGGAGAGAGTGAGAGAGGGGTATTATCAGAAGGCTCACCTTTTATCACTATCATTCTCTGTTTGTACACTTGTCTCGTGCCTCGTTTCCCTGCACGTGTGTACCTCATTGTTCTTGTGTGCACATGTAGTTGCAGTACTGCCCGTGTGCACTAGTGTCCATGTGTACGTGTGCACTAGTGTCCATGTGTACGTGTGCACTAGTGTCCATGTGTACGTGTGCACGTGAGCGGGTAAGGAGAATTATGTTGCTGTGTGACCGTTTTTTAATGGAGCTAAGGGTTTGTGATCTGTGTATATGTGTGTGTACATTCTTCTATTTGTACATTCTTACTGAGACTGCTGGGGTCGAGTCTCAGCTCCTGGATCAGCCTCTTTACCAGCCCTTATTGGGGTCACCGACTCCTGGTCTCGTGGAGACCATCCTACCTAGTAATCAATGGATAAACTTTATTTCTCCAAAGCGCACTCTACAATTTCCTTTAAGAAAAGCTAGACACCACTGACATACTAGAAAGCCACTACCTAAGCAGTGCGTTTCGTGTAGCCTTAAAACAAACCCATAACAACTTACAACCAATACTGCGACGTCTTCCAAAAGAATTGGTTAGATTTTTTTTGTAATTTGTTATACTGTTTGTGGGGGTTGTTACGAATGTTAGCCAAATAGCATAAGTGAGGTAAAGATAGATTAGAGAGTAGTATAATGTAAATAACGCTGGCTGAGGTGCATAGTAACGTAGCTTAGAGGGGATACCTACTGTTTTGGAGTCCAGCTTGGTTATGTGCTGGACGTCTTGTTAATATCAAGAATGATTTTTGTTGGTAGTCATCCAAGTAGACATCTTCATGAGGTCCTCATTAACAGTGACACTACAAAAATTCGGATTTAAATGAAAGATGACAAAAGTTGCATCATCTAAAAAACAGCTTTAGGTACTTGAGATGCGTTGGGAAGATCATTGATGTATATGAGGAAAAGCAGAGGGCCGAGAACACTGCCCTGAGGCACTCCAATGTTGATAAGTCGAGTTAACGAGGTTTATGCCCTTGATGGAGACATTAGTGTCTGTTACTAAGGCAGGAATTTAAATAAGCAAGGGCATAACATCTGACACCATAATGTTCTAGTTTAAAATGCCGGATGTTTTGATCTACTGAATCGAAAGCTTCCTTAAGGTCGAGGCCAAGTTGATATTATTTCCAAGAACTGCAGAAAGTCCAGCAATTTAATAACTGCATCATTTGTACTTTTTCTTGTCCTGAAACACAGACTGGCAGGCCGGGACGAGTATATTGTAGGACACCAGGGAAGTGTATACTCTCGTCTCAGTTAGTTTTTCGAAAATTTTTGATAACAATGCCAAGTTAGATATGGGTCTATAGTTATTTACATGGGATGGGTCTCCTCCTTCATGTATCTGGGTAACCCTTGCTATATGCAGTAACACACTGCGGCTAGCCGGGGATCGATCCCGTATTGTTTTAGCCCGCCTCGTGGGAAGCAAGTCAAAATTCACGACGCTCTTGTTTGGTCCAGTGCTTTAGAGCGTCGTGAATTTTGACTTGCTTCCCACGAGGCAGGCTAAAACAACACGGGATCGATCCCCGGCTAGCCGCAGTGTGTTACTGCTTAAGTACCACATGCTCATGGTTGCATTAATATATATATATATATATATATATATATATATATATATATATATATATATATAAATCTCATCATGTTTTCCTCTACATTTGTGTGTGTGTGTGTGTGTGGTGTGTTGTGTGTGAGCGTGACGGGGGGTGGGGGGGTCGAGGCATAGTGACCGCACACTCTAGGAGGTCCTCCTTAATCATCTGTCACTGATACACGACCTTCCTGGATTCCTGGAAAGTCAGAAAGGCGTCGCCTTTCCCTGTCGCTCTTCTTCTTCTTCTCCTCTTCTTCCTTTCCATTTCTCTGATCTTTCTCCTCACTCTTCCCATATCCTCTCTATTTTCTTCTTTCCCCCTTCCCCTTCTCTTTGTTTCCGTCCTTTCCTTCCATGCTTCATTCGTCTCCTCTCCTCTCCTCCTTCCTCTTCGTTTACTTATACTCTCCTTGATTTCTTCTTTCTCTCGTTTACCTCCTCTTTCTACCTCCGTGAATCTTCCAGAGATTCCAGACTAACACCGATCAATAAATACTCGGATAAGGGGCGATAAGGGGCAATAAAGACTAATACTAACCATTAAAGACTCGAATAAGAGAAGATAAGGGGCAATTAAGACTAATACTGACCCTATAAGACTCAGATAAGGGAAAGTACAGGGTGACCAACCTGAGTTCTCAGACATAAGGGTAGAAGGGGCAAAGGGAAGACACGTGCCCTCATTACCCTGATCATTACCTAAGTTGTCCCCCACATTATTATTATACCTTTCTCACCTTGTGTGAGCCTAAGTTGCTAGTTTATTGTGCACCTTGTATCCGTCCTGTGGAGGGTATCGCGAGAGCATATGGATACACAATAGGCCTAAGAACTAGGCTCCAAAATGTTAACAGGAGTACAACTGGATTAATTTTTTATAATCGTCATAACTGTTGCAAGGAGAATTAGGAGATTTGCTAATACGTCTGGTAACTCATTTTCAATAATAAGATTCCGTGACACATCACATAGGTTATTATACTGTCTGACTATATTCCTCAATAAGTGGACAATTAAGCACATAATTTTCAAGATAGTGACCATAGGGTTGGCCACGTATTTTGCATTTAGTCTGATCATATGTGTGTGTGTGTCTGCCAAACTGCCAGAAGTACTTGTAACCAAGACTAAGCCTGGCATCAACAGTCAGTACTTGTAACCAAGACTAAGTCACCTGGCCAGCACATCACCTTGTAAGGAAGTCACCTGGCCAGCACATCACCTTGTAAGGAAGTCACCTGGCCAGCACATCACCTTGTAAGGAAGTCACCTGGCCAGCACATCACCTTGTAAGGAAGTCACCTGGTCAGCACATCTCTTTGTAAAGAAGCCACTTGGCAAGTACATCACCTTGTAAGGACGTCACCTGGCCAGCACATTACCTTGTAAGGAAGTCACCTGGCCTGCACATCACCTTGTAAGGAAGTCACTTGGCCAGCACATCACCTTGTAAGGAAGTCACCTGGCCAGCACATCACTTTGTAAGGAAGTCACCTGATCACACACTCTTGTAAAGAAGCCACTTGGCAAGCACATCACCTTGTAAGGAAGTCACCTGGCCAGCACATCACCTTGTAAGGAAGTCACCTGGCCAGCACATCACCTTGTAAGGCAGTCACCTGGCCAGTACATCACCTTGTAAGGAAGTCACCTGGCCAGCACATAACCTTATAAGGAAGTCACCTGGCCAGCACATCACCGTGTAAGGAAGTCACCTGGCCAGCACATCACCTTGTAAGGAAGTTACCTGGCCAGCACATCACCTTGTAAGGAAGTCACCTGGTCCACAGCACATCTCTTTGTAAAGAAGCCACTTGGCAAGCACATCACCTTGTAAGGAAGTCACCTGGCCAGCACATCACCTTGTAATGAAGTCACCTGGCCAGCACATCACCTTGTAAGGAAGTCACTTGGCCAGCATATCACCTTGTAAGGAAGTCACCTGGCCAGCACATCACCTTGTAAGGAAGTCACCTGGCCAGCACATCACCTTGTAATGAAGTCACCTGGCCAGCACATCACCTTGTAAGGAAGTCACTTGGCCAGCATATCACCTTGTAAGGAAGTCACCTGGCCAGCACATCACCTTGTAAGGAAGTCACCTGGTCAGCACATCTCTTTGTAAAGAAGCCACTTGGCCAGCACATCACCTTGTAAGGAAGTCACCTGACCAGCACATCACCTTGTAAGGAAGTCACCTGGCCAGCACATCACCTTGTAAGGCAGTCACCTGGCCAGTACATCACCTTGTAAGGAAGTCACCTGGCCAGCACATAACCTTATAAGGAAGTCACCTGGCCAGCACATCACCTTGTAAGGAAGTTACCTGGCCAGCACATCACCTTGTAAGGAAGTCACCTGGTCAGCACATCTCTTTGTAAAGAAGTCACCTGGCCAGCACATCACCTTGTAAGGAAGTCACATGGCACAAGGTTAGGTGCTATGTACTGCTCCTTTAAATCATTCCATTGCGATAAAGTACAGTCTTCTCAATAAGTACAGTCTTCTCAATAAAGTACAACCCTTTCAATAAAGTACAACCCTTTCAATAAAGTACAACCCTTTCAATAAAGTACAGTCCTGTCAATAAAGTACAGTCTGTCAATAAAGAACAGTTCCTTTCAGTAAAGTTCTTGTGGTTCCTCCTCCTCCTGTCATTCCTGTCCTCAAGTCATCACGCTGGACCTCCTCCCAGGGATCTGCCCGTCATGCGCCCCGGTGCACTCCTCCTCCCGGTGTGCGCACGGGAGGAGGCTCTCAGATGTGCACTGAGGCTGGGAGAGATGCGTATCAATTTCTGTCAACTCTCACACATCCTCAGTGGCATGTAGAAATATGCTGAAAAGGGAGAGAGAGAGAGAGAGAGAGAGAGAGAGAGAGAGAAGAGAGAGAGAGAGAGAGAGAGAGAGAGAAGAGAGAGAAGAGAGAGAGAGAGAGAGTAGAGAGAGGAAAGTAGAGCTAGAGAGACGGTAGCAGACGCTCAGTTAATAGGCACTAGCAACTAAAAGCTAATAACTAGGAATTAGGAACTAAGAAGTCGGTGCTAGGCGCTACAAAGTAGAAACTAGGCACTAGCAACTCGGCACCAGGAACTAGCAACAAATCATTAGGAACTAGGAAGTTGCAACTAGGCACTAGCAACTAGGCAATAGCAGCTAGGTACCATGAACTAGCAACTAATCATTAGGAACTAGCAATTAGAAACAAGCAATTGGGAGCTAGGAACTTGCAACTGGGCGCTAGGAACTAGACACCAGCAACTAGGAACTAGACACTAGCAACTAGGCACAAGGAACTACCAACTAATCATTAGGAACTAGCAGTTAGGAACTAGAACCTTGCGAAGGCACTAGGAACTAAGAACTAGACCCTAGCAACTAGGCACTAAGAACTAGAAATCAGGCACTAGCAACTAGTCACTAGAGCCACTAGTAACTAGGACCTAAAAAGCCTAACAAGAACACACGTTCATTTATAACTCTGCAATACGTACAGTCTTCAAATGTACTTTATTTGTGTACTTTATTTGTTACAAGGAAACTTAAGATATTTGTTCAGTATTCGTTATATTTATATCTTTTTGTTGTACTTGTCGAGAGAACTTGATATTGCATGTGTGTTTTTGTTCTGTTTTGTGCAACAATGACAGTAACAACAACAGTAA
This sequence comes from Cherax destructor, assembly GCA_009830355.1. Classification (NCBI taxonomy): domain Eukaryota; kingdom Metazoa; phylum Arthropoda; class Malacostraca; order Decapoda; family Parastacidae; genus Cherax; species Cherax destructor. The sequence continues at coordinate 14,383 of WNWK01008609.1, forward strand.
TAACAGCAGCAATAACAGTATTAATAACAACAATACAACAGCAACAGAAACAATACAACAGCAACAGAAACAATACAACAGCAACAGAAACAATGCAACAGCAACAGAAACAATACAACAGCAACAGAAACAATACAACAGCAACAGAAACAATACAACAGCAGCAATACAACAGCAACAGCAACAACACAACAGCAACAGCAACAATACAACAGCAACAGCAACAATACAACAGCAACAATACAACAGCAACAATGCAACAGCAACATAAACAATACAACAGCAACAGAAACAATACAACAGCAACAATACAACAGCAACAATTCAACAGCAACACAAACAATACAACAGCAACAGAAACAATACAACAGCAACAATACAACAGCAACAGAAACAATACAACAGCAACAGCAACAATACAACAGCAACAGCAACAATGCAACAGCAACAGAAACAATACAACAGCAACAATACAACAGCAACAGCAACAATACAACAGCAACAGCAACAATACAACAGCAACAGAAACAATACAACAGCAACAGAAACAATACAACAGCAACAGAAACAATACAACAGCAACAATACAACAGCAACAATACAACAGCAACAATACAACAGCAACAGCAGCAATACAACAGCAACAATACAACAGCAACAGAAACAATACAACAGCAACAGCAACAATGCAACAGCAACAGAAACAATACAACAGCAACAATACAACAGCAACAGCAACAATACAACAGCAACATAAACAATACAACAGCAACAGAAACAATACAACAGCAACAATACAACAGCAACAGCAGCAATACAACAGCAACAATAAAACAGCAACAGAAACAATAGAACAGCAACCATACAACAGCAACAGAAACAATACAACAGCAACAGAAACAATACAACAACAACAATAGTAACAATAAAACAATAGTAACAATGCAACAACAATAGTAACATTACAACAGCAACAGAAACAATACAACAACAACAATACAACAACAATAGTAACAATAAAACAATAGTTACAATGCAACAACAATAGTAACATTACAACAACAACAGAAATAATACAAGAACAATAATACTACAACAACAGCAACAATAATAACAATACAGCAACAACAACAATAGTAATATTATAACAACACAACAACAACAGCAGCAACAATACAACAACAACACAACAACAACAGTAACAATTCAACAACAACACAGCAACAACAGCAACAATACAACAACAGCCACAACAATAGCAGCAACAACATTGTATGTCAATGATTAGGAACAGCGAACAACAATGACAGTAACAACAACAGTAGCAACAATAACATCAACAGCAATGATAATATCAACAATAACAACAACAACAATTGACATCAGTAACAATACAACAGCAACATAAGCAATACAACAACAGCCGAAACAAAAGCAACAGCAACAACAAGAGGAACAGCAAATACAACAATAGCAACACCACCACCAACAACAACAGTAGCAACAACAAAAGCAACTGCAACAAAAACTATAGCAACTCCAAAAAAACAACAACAAAAATAACAGCAACATCAAAACAACAACAAAAGCAAAAAATAACAGCAGCAACAGTAAAAAACAACAACAATCATAATTATCTCTTTCTCTTGCTTCTCCTCCTCTCTCTCTCTCTTTCTCTCTTTGTCCTACACTATCTTCTCCTCCTCCCCTCTCATCTCATTTGTTCCCCCTATTCGTTTTCTCCCTCCCTCTTATTCCTCCATCCCCCTGGGGTGTTAAGGGCAGGATGTGTGTGACGGGAGGGGGTGTGAGGGGAGGGGAGGGGGTGTGAGGGGAGGGGAGGGGGTGAGAGGGGAGGGGAGGGGGTGTGAGGGGAGGGGAGGGGGTGTGAAGGGAGGGGAGGGGGTGATAGGGGAGGAGAGGGGGTGTGAGGGGAGGGGGCGTGAGGGGTGATTCATCATCCAGGGGGTGTCATCCGTCATCGTGGTGCGGGTGACTGGAACAAACCTCTACTGTCACCTGAGAGAGCTGGAGGTGAAGGGAAGGTAGAGGACACGAGGAAATGTAGAAGAGACAAGGACATGTAGAAGAGACGAGGAAATGTAGAAGAGACGAGGAAATGTAGAATATACAAGGAAATGTAGAAGAGACGAGGAAATGTAGAAGAGACGAGGAAATGTAGAAGAGACAAGGAAATGTAGAAGAGACAAGGAATGTAGAAGAGACAAGCAAATGTAGGAGACAAGCAAACGTAGAAGAGACAAGCAAATGTAGAAGAGACAAGCAAATGTAGAAGAGACAAGGAAATGTAGAAGAGACAAGGAAATGTAGAAGAGACGAGAAAATGTAGAAGAGACGAGGAAATGTAGAATATACAAGGAAATGTAGAAGAGACGAGGAAATGTAGAAGAGACGAGGAAATGTAGAAGAGACAAGGAAATGTAGAAGAGACGAGGAAATGTAGAAGAGACGAGGAAATGTAGAAGAGACAAGGAAATGTAGAAGAGACAAGGAATGTAGAAGAGACAAGCAAATGTAGGAGACAAGCAAACGTAGAAGAGACAAGCAAACGTAGAAGAGACAAGCAAATGTAGAAGAGACAAGCAAATGTAGAAGAGACAAGGAAATGTAGAAGAGACAAGGAAATGTAGAAGAGACGAGAAAATGTAGAAGAGACGAGGAAATGTAGAATATACAAGGAAATGTAGAATAGACGAGGAAATGTAGAAGAGACGAGGAAATGTAGAAGAGACAAGGAAATGTAGAAGAGACAAGGAAATGTAGAAGAGACAAGGACATGTAGAAGAGACGAGGAAATGTAGAGGAGACTTACAAACCTTTTTTTTTTCAAATATCAGTTGAAGAGCTCGTCTCCCAGGTGACAGTGAGGCTGCTGATGACTGACTTACACGAAAGCGAAGCAGATCTCTTGAGACACTTCTATATATTGCCAATAACGTGAGGCAGGGAGGGACTAATAATAATAATAATAATAATAATAATAATAATAATAATAATAATAAAAATAACAGACCTAAAAGTTTAACAAAATCTTGCAGGTATTAACGTACAAGATAATCTGAAGAGGGGCACATCCCTGAGTCTGGTTCTATTTTAGTTACAGTCCAGGCTAGGTCATCAGTCAGAACCTCAACTATCAGTACTTATTGAGAGAGAGAGATAGAGAGAGAGAGAGAGAGAGAGAGGAGAGAGAGAGAGAGAGAGAGAGAGAGAGAGAGAGAGAGAGAGAGAGAGAGAGAGAGAGAAAGAGAAAGAGAGAGAGAGAGAGAGAGAGAGAGAGAGAGAGAGAGAGAGAGAGAGAGAGAGAGAGAGAGAGAGAGAGAGAGAGAAAGAGAGAGAGAGAGAGAGAGAGAGAGAGAGAGAGAGAGAGAGAGAGAAGAGTCAGGAGCCCGGTAGTCAGAGGCTTGATAAATTAGACACATATGCAACACTTGGATATCTTTATTGAGGAAACATTTCGCCCCACAGTGGCTTCGTCAGTCCAATACAAAGAAAAATGGTGAAGAACCATTTATCTATCATCAAAGGCGTAAGACGACCTCAGTACAGATGCGAGGAATAAACTTAAAAAGTCAACACTGCCGCAGTTGTTATTACAACTTAGTCTGAGTTCATAGACTATATGGCTTTGATGAGGTAAGAATACATTTACTGCTAAAGCTCCTGGACTGTGGGGAGGAATTCATTTGGGTTACAGTTGGTACCTCAGACGAAACATAAGAAAGCAGGAACGCTGCAGCAGGCCTATTGGCCAGCACTAGGCAAATCCATCTCAAGCCCAAACCCACTAACAAAAGTATCTACCCAACCCAGCCTGTTCGGAAATACTGTTTCCGGATCTGACTTACAGTAACATTGTGCAGTGCGAAGATCAGCGTAACAGGAGAAACTTCTAAGGACACCTCAGCTCAGAGCGACTTAAAGAGGATATCAAATCCTCTACACAAAGGTAAACACTGAGAGAAATTCAACAGTGTGGCGTACCACTGACACCTCAGCGTTAAGACAAGAGAAGATATCAAAACCTCCACACAAAAACCAAGGCCACAAATACAAATTTCAGAGTAGGAACACGAAGTCAAGACCAGCCTTGAAGGGTAGAGGCCAGAGACCTCCAGCCCCGAGCTGTGTCCCCAGACCAACTGACTGCCCAGTCGTGGTCTGCACACTGGTGACTTGACTACCAGGAGGTGACTTGCCCTCAGTCAACGTCACAAGTAAATTTAGTACTTAAACCATAAAGAGATGTGTCTATATGACCACTGCTTTATTACATACATAGAATATAAAAGTAAAGATGAATTACTAATATAATTCACTTGTAATGTGTATAATATATATATATATATATATATATATATATATATATATGTACTCACCTAATTGTACTCACCTAATTGTGGTTGCAGGGGTCGAGACTCAGCTCCTGGCCCCGCCTCTTCGCTGTCTGCTACTGGGTCTCTGCTCTCCCTGCTCCATGAGCTTTATCATACCTTGTCTTAAAACTAAGTATGATTCCTGCCTCCACTATGTCTTTCTCTAGTCCATTCCACTTCCTGACTACTCTGTGGCTGAAGAAATGTTTCCTGACATCCCTTTGACTCATCTGAGTCTTCAGCTTCCAGTTGTGTCCCCTTGTTTCTGTGTTCCCTCTCTGAAACAACCTGTCACTATCTACCTTGTCAATTCCCCGCAGTATTTTGTATGTCGTTATCATGTCTCCTCTGACCCTTCTTTCCTCCAGTGTTGTTAGTCCTATTTCCCTCAACCTTTCTTCATAAGACAGACCCCTGAGTTGTGGAACTAACCTTGTCGCAAACCTTTGCACTTTCTCTAGTTTCCTTACGTGCTTGACCAGGTGTGGGTTTCAGACTGGTGCTGCATATTCTAGTATGGGCCTGACGTACACGGTATACAGTGTCTTGAACGATTCCTTGTTAAGGTAACGGAACGCTAATCTAAGGTTTGCCAGTCGCCCATATGCTGCCGCAGTTATCTGGTTGATGTGTGCCTCCGGAGACGTGCTAGGCGTTATACTCACTCCAAGGTCTTTCTCCTTTTCCGAGGTTTGTAGCCTTTGTCCGCCTAGCTTGTACTCTGTCAGCGGTCTTCTTTGCCCTTCTCCGATCCTCATGACTTTGCATTTGTGTGTGTGTGTGTGTGTGTGTGTGTGTACATATACTAAGTACACAATTATGCAATTTTAGCACTAATTCCGTGCTACACAAGAGTGACAATATTACGTTCATCACTTGATACAATATTTTATTCTGATGTACCTAACAGGAGACAAGAGGAGGTAGAGGAGACAAGGGGAGGTAGAGGAGACAAGAGGAGGTAGAGGAGACAAGGAAAGGTAGAGGAGACAAGGGGAGGTAGAGGAGACAAGGGGAGGTAGAGGAGACAAAGGAAGGTGGTAGAGGAGACAAAGGGAGGTGGTAGAGGAGACAAAGGGAGGTGGTAGAGGAGACAAAGGGAGGTGGTAGAGGAGACAAGGGGAGGTAGAGGAGACAAGGAAAGGTATAGGAGACAAGGGGAGGTAGAGGAGACAAAGGAAGGTGGTAGAGGAGACAAAGGGAGGTGGTAGAGGAGACAAGGGGAGGTAGAGGAGACAAGGGGAGGTAGAGGAGACAAGGGGAGGTAGAGGAGAGTCACCTAAAGTGGGTCACAGCTTCACCAGTAGAGACGGAGCGCTGCTTCACTTGTGTCTGGGTCCTGAGCATCCTCACCCTCACCCTCATCCTCATCCTCACCCTCATCCTCATCCTCACCCTCACCCTCACCCTCACCCTCAGTGATTCAGTGATGCAGTGATTCTGATTTTTTTGATGTGTGGTGGTGGTAGACATGTGGTGGTAGTATATATGTAGTGGTGGTAAATATGTAGAGGTGGTAGATATGTAGTGGTGGTAGATGTGTAGTGTAGTGGTGGTAGACATGTAGTGGTGGTAGATATGTAGTGGAGGTAGATATGTAGTGGTGGTAGATATGTAGTGGTGGTAGATATGTAGTGTAGTGGTGGTAGATATGTAGTGTAGTAGTGGTAGATGTGTAGTGTAGTATGGTAGATGTGTAGTGTAGTAGTGGTAGATATGTAGCGTAGTGGTGGTAGATATGTAGTGTAGTGGTAGTAGATATGTAGTGGTGGTAGATATGTAGTGGTGGTAGATATGTAGTGGTGGTAGACATGTAGTGGTGGTAGATATGTAGTGTAGTGGTGGTAGATATGTAGTGTAGTGGTGGTAGATATGTAGTGTAGTGGTGGTAGATATGTAGTGTAGTGGTGGTAGATATGTAGTGTAGTGGTGGTAGATATGTAGTGTAGTGGTGGTAGATATGTAGTGTAGTGATGGTAGATATGTAGTGTAGTGATGGTAGATATGTAGTGTAGTGATGGTAGATATGTAGTGTAGTGGTGGTAGATATGTAGTGTAGTGGTGGTAGATATGTAGTGTAGTGGTGGTAGATATCCGTACCCTGTGTTAATTTTTTCCCATCTCCCCTATCAAAAAAAAAAAAAAAACATTTATTAAAGCTTTAATTTATTTCTAAGTTTATTTTTTTTACAGCCAAAGTCAATATATCGGTCAAGAAGATCAGTGACACAATTATGAATAAGGATTTTTATATATTGCAATAATGTTGGTAGAATTACCAGGACATAAGTCCTTTAGAGCGAAACGTTGCGGTAATAAAAATGTCGCATTAGTTGCACATGTGTCCTTTTACTTGTTATATATTCATTTATAAACAGAGAAAACGAATTGATTTGTCATAGTCTCTGTTTTTCTTGTTGACATTCGTTAGTGATGATACTGAAACAAGGGCTTTTTTTTTTTCTTTTTTTTTTTCGAAATAGCCCCACGAGTGTCAACACTTGCAACCAGACAGTTTTCTGACCATTGTTTTTATGTGCAGAAATGTTTGTAAAGTTGCCACACACGGCTTAGTGGTTGTAGGTGTCAGCAGAACCTCCGGAGCTTTACCTGCTGACTGCGGCAAAGTGCACTCTGGTGCACACCTCGAGTTTTCTACCCTCATTGATTCGGATTCCATCCAGGGTCCTTGATTCGGATTCCATCCAGGGTCCTTGATTCGGATTCCATCCAGGGTCCTCCATTAGCTATCAGATCAACGAGCCCATCCTTCATTACAGCGCTGTCTTCCATGGTATCCAGGTTAACCCCACGTGGGTTCCACATCCATCCCTGGGCCACAGAATCCTCTCCGTGGTGACGCCAGCCTCTACAAGAATGAGTCAGTTCCTTCCAATGCTGGCTTGCTAGCCCATTCGGCTCACACATCGAGGTCCGAGGCTCGATCCCCGGTACGGGTTGAAACATTAGGACGTGTTTCCTTAAGACACCTCTGCTGTCCATGTTCACCAATCAGTAAAATGGGTACCTGGGTGTTAGTCGACTGGTGTGGGTCGCATCCTGGGACAAATTTGACCTAATTTGCGGGAAATGCTCAGCATAACAAGTGGCTTTCTATATAGTAGTATGTCATTGATGTTAGCTAGACCTGTATACCTTGTACATGTACTTGTAGATATAAAGATTATTATTATTATTATTATTATTATTATTATGAATTATTATAATGATGATACGTTACACACATGTACAACAATTGGATATGTTTGTTGGTGAAACTTTTCGCCTGCACGGTAGGCCTCTTCAGTCATATACAGAGACAACTGGTGTAGTAGTAGCAGTAGTGAAATGAAGATGATATAATTAGTGTGGTATTTGAGGCGGTCAGTCCCTCAGCCTGATGTTTCGCCTCACGGAACGGGTGGGGCTCTAACACTCACTTGCCGTGAGTTCAAGTCCTCACCCGTTCCGTGAAATATTTCACCTCAATCATGATGGACCATTTTTTTTTTTCACGCACCAGCAGCTTAGACCAGCGAGGTCTAAGCTGCAGGTTTAGGCCGGGCAAAGTTTGCCTGGAAACAGGACAAGCGTTTCCTGACGCGGGGTCTTAGTCGTACGATGACCGCGCGACCGAGACCTTCCGCTGGCTTCCGGGTCCACCCCTTTAAAAATTATGACTATGGTTATAACCATTAGATATTAACTTTATTTTTTTAGTGAAGGATGACAACTCGAGTTCTGGTTGTGACTGCTTTCTCGTACCCATAAGGGATACCTGTATCCCTGGGGATACAGGTACCCCATAAGGGATACATGTATCCCTTATGGGGTACCTGTATATCCCAGAGGATATAGGTATCCCCCAGAGGGATACATGTATCCCTCAGGTATACAGGTATCCCTCAGGTATACAGGTATCCCCGGGGTATAGCAATCCCCGGGGGGGTGTCCGAGTATCCCCAGGAGATACGGGTATCTTCCAGAGGATACAAGTATCTCCCAGGGGGTATAGGTATCCCTCAAAGGATGAGGGGGGTACAGGTATCCAAAATGGTTAAGTACCAGGGATCTAGTATCACCATATCGTACTGCTCCATAGGTTCAATGTTTCTTAATGGAGCCGAGTTCAACCTCGAGGACGTTTCAGTGTTACTCACTGTACTGTGTTACCCACTGTACTGTGTTACTCACTGTACTGTGTTACTCACTGTACTGTGTTACTAACTGTACTGTGTTACTCACTGTACTGTGTTACTCACTGTACTGTGTTACTCACTGTACTGTGTTACTCACTGTACTGTGTTACTCACTGTACTGTCATTTTTTGTTTAATTTACAAATTCCCACTACTGACATTTCGTCAGCTCATTGCCAGCGATGTTTACACGAGAGACGCACATAAACTATGTGCACATGATGATTTGTGCACACCAATGATGCATAACTCACACGACGCCACACACACACACACACACACACACACACACACACACACACACACACACACACACACACACAGAAGCCGTTCTTTAAAGCAAGTTGCTTTCGACAGGCTTGTGTTCCGTGCTTCCTGTGTCTGGTGTCGTGTCGTGTGGACGACACGTGAAGACAGCGACAACAATTTAAGAGAGCGACGAGACGACAGCATCAGCAGCGCAGGAAACGACAACATCACCACGACCGGAGGTAATGAGTGAGTTTCAATGCACCGTCAGCCAGCAACACTCTCTAGAATATGTGTATCCACGGGAGGGATACCTAGTTGAGAGAGCGAGCGAGCGAGAGAGAGAGAGAGAGAGAGAGAGAGAGAGAGAGAGAGAGAGAGAGAGAGAGAGAGAGAGTCACCAGACTGCTGGATAGACAGAGACATATGGTTACCTTGGCCGGGGAAAAAGAGACTCGCAGAACTCAGTAGACGGAGGGATAGATAGTGACCTATCCTCACCCCAGCATGGGGATAGTGATCTATCCTCACCCCAGCATGGGGATAGTGATCTATCCTCACCCCAGCATGGGGATAGTGATCTATCCTCACCCCAGCATGGGGATAGTGATCTATCCTCACCCCAGCATGGGGATAGTGATCTATCCTAACCCCAGCATGGAGATAGTGATCTATCCTCACCCCAGCATGGGATAGTGATCTATCCTCACCCAGCATGGGGATAGTGATCTATCCTCAACCAGCATGGGGATAGTGATCTATCCTCACCCAGCATGGGGATAGTGATCTATCCTCAACCAGCATGGGGATAGTGATGTATCCTCACCCCAGCATGGGGATAGGGATCTATCCTCAACCAGCATGGGGATAGTGATCTATCCTCACCCAAGCATGGGGATAATGATCTATCCTCAACCAGCATGGGGATAGTGATCTATCCTCACCACAGCATGGGGATAGTGATATATCCTCAACCAGCATGGGGATAGTGATCTATCCTCACCCAGCATGGGGATAGTGATCTATCCTCACCCCAGAATGGGGATAGTGATCTATTCTCACCCCAGCATGGGGATAGTGATCTATCCTCACCCAGCATGGGGATAGTGATCTATCCTCACCCCAGAAGGGGGATAGTGATCTATTCTCACCTCAGCATGGGGATAGTGATCTATCCTCACCCCAGCATGGGGATAGTGATCTATCCTCAACCAGCATGGGGATAGTGATCTATCCTCACCCCAGCATGGGAATAGTGATCTATCCTCACCCCAGCATGGGGATAGTGATCTATCCTCACCCCAGCATGGGGATAGTGATCTATCCTCATCCCAGCATGGGGATAGTGATGTATCCTCACCCCAGCATAGGGATAGTGATCTATCCTCACTCTAGCATGGGGAAAGAGAGTGATCTATTCTCGCCTCATGAAGGGGATAGATAGTGACCTATCCTCACTCCAGCAGGGGTGGAAAGATAGTAACCTATCCTTACCCCAGCAAGGGTGGAGGGATAGTGACATATCCTCATCCCAGTAGGGGGGGGGAGATAGTAACCCATCCTTACCCTAGCAGGGGCGGAGAGATAGTAACCTATCCTCACCCCAACAGGGGAGATACTAACCTATCTTTGCCCCACCAGGGGGGAGATAGTAACCTATCCTCACACCCAGCAGGAGAGATAGTGGCTTATCCTCACCCCAGCAGGGGGGAGATAGTAACCTATCCTCACCCCCAGCAGGGGAGATAGTGACCTATCCTGATCCCAGCAGGGGAAATAGTGACCTATCCTCTCCCCAGCAGAAGTGGAGGGATAGTAACCTAGTCCCACCCCAGCAGAAGGATAGTGCCCCAGAATGATTTTTTATTTTTTTAGCTAACACACATGTATATGTAAATAACTCTTTTTACCTTATTCCTAGTATACATATATCCTTTATAATATAATAACATATATATCCTACAATGTATAATATTAAGGTATAAAAAGGACCCCAATGGAAATAAGTCACTCTGTCTGACTTTTTTGGGTTATCCTAGGTTCTCTACACATATGCTGCTATGTATGATAATGTATGTAAATGTATTTGTGTATACCTGAATAAACATACTTACTTACTTACTTACTTACATCACCTCAGAGAGAGAGAGAGAGAGAGAGAGAGAGAGAGAGAGAGAGAGAGAGAGAGACGGGTACAGATCTCTGATGATGCTAGCTGTGCAATGATTGTACATCAGAGCAGCAGTATGGTTGGCCCCTTGCAGTCACGTGATGCACACTCGAGGGGTGACAACACTCCGCCTCTTCTGCCTCCCTTCTATCCCTTCCTCTCCCTCCTGCACCCATCCATTCCACCGGTAGCACCTACAGTTCGACAGCAGGGAGTGGGAGACACCAGCATCCCGCCCGGGTGGGCGTGGAGTGGGTGCAAAAATGGTGGGGTGGAGAGGGATGGTGGCATCAGCGTGGGGATGAGGGGATGGGCGGGATCTGGGATGGGCCGGGCAGGGGATGGGCTGGCAGGGGTAGCCATGGGCGAGCAGGCTAGTCTCTCAGTGCACAACCACAGTCAAGTGTCGCCAGCCCCCAACAGGAACCACCCACTAGCGCTGGCCACTACGGTGCGCAACGCAACAGACAACTCCGCTCCTGGGAAATCCTCGCGCACTTTACGCAGTGATTTTTCTCCCCTTTTTTTTGTGTGTGCGCGCGCGTGTATGTGTGCGTGTAAATATAGACATTCTATTTTTTTGCGTGTGTTTTGTGATTACGCTCGAAGTGGTTACAGCAATGTGGACGCGATTAACTTCAGCGATCTCCGCGTGTGTTTTTTTCTACGCGTCGATATCTGGGGCACGCTAAGAGTGCTGGTGCCCACGCTAAGAGTGCTGGTACCCACGCTAAGAGTGCTGGTACCCACGCTAAGAGTGCTGGTGCCCACGCTAAGAGTGCTGGTGCCCACGCTAAGAGTGCTGGTACCCACGCTAAGAGTGCTGGTGCCCACGCTAAGAGTGCTGGTGCCCACGTACTTGCTGGTTAAACTTTTTCAATATTGTCTCTGAGACGTCAGATAATAATAATAATAATAATAATAATAATAATAATAATAATAATAATAATAATAATAATAATACTGACAAAGTTTTCGAGAACAGTGGGACAGAATCACTCTTTATAAGACATTATGTCTGCAGTACTGTCAAGAATTTCCTGTCAACTGGTCACCTCCAGGATGACGTCGGTGCTGTGACTGTAACCGAAGCTGGAAATACCATTGTACCGGCGCCAGGAACATTCCTGTACCGGCGCCATTAATACCTGTGTACCGGCGCCAGGAACATTCCTGTACCGGCGCCATTAATACCTGTGTACCGGAGCCAGGAACATTCCCGTACCCGCGCCATTAATACCTGTGTACCGGAGCCAGGAACATTCCCGTACCCGCGCCATTAATACCTGTGTACCGGCGCCAGGAACATTCTTGTACCCGCACCATTAATACCTGTGTACCGGCGCTACTACACCTATTAGTAGCAGCAACATTAGCACCTCTTTACCGGTGCTGGAAACGCTCCTTTAAACCGGTGGTGCATTGAAACACATTTCTTCAAGCACTATTAACCCTTCTGCACCGCTAGTGGGAACACCTCTGTACCGGCACATTTTTGTTTACACTTCCGCACCAGTGGTTCTAGCACCTCTGTACAGGAGCTGAGAGCACCTCTGTACAGGAGCTGAGAGCACCTCTGTACAGGAGCTGAGAGCACCTCTATATTCCCCGCAAATCCTGACGTGACACTCACTGCGAAATTCCTTCTTGACAACAGCGCTCAGGAAAAAAAAAAAGCCCAGAAACAATGACAGTGTTATAATCTCTGGCGGATACACAGCCTTGGAAATACTGACTGGCGATTGTGCACCTGAATGAGGAAAACTTTGGCAGAGTTATGCACAGAAACTGATGAAAATCGAGCATTATATCGAGAGACAAGACGCCATGGTGTCGCTGAGCGCAGGTGGGTAAATGCAACCTTCCTTACTACAGCTTAACATCAATATATTCCCAGTTGCTACTGTTTGAGATCAATATATTTCCAATTAATATACTCTTACTTCAACGGAAACTGCTTATCTCTGAGTTATGAACACAATTTTTTTTGTTATCCACGTTCTTTCTTGCATCACTGAACACCTTCCTCGTTACTATATATATATATATATATATATATATATATATATATATATATATATATATATATATATATATATATATATATATATATATATATATATATTAGTGAGTTCACATGTCAGTCATAATGACATGTCAGGCATAATGACATGTCAGGCATAATGACATGTCAGGCAAACGGGGGGGGTGGAAGCAGGAATTTCGTCAAGATAGTTTATAATCCTCCCAAACTGTATTTATTGTAAATGAAACTGTGTTTACATAATAATGCAATCAATTATATTTTAGAAAAAGATGGAAAACGTCTTGAACTAAGATTACAACAACACAAATATATCACTAGAACTGGACAAGAACCCTATGCTCTCTTTATTCATATGAGACATTTTAACCATCATATTGACGTACAAGAGACCCAGAAAGTCGTACCAAACAAACCTATGGCTGAAGGAAATATAATGGAGTATCGTCAACGATGGTATTGCTGTACCAATATATAAGTTCAGGACTCCATGAACTTTGTGAGGATTGTAAAACTGTGTTGACGACATGTCCCTACTCCTAAATTATGCCTGACATGTGACCTGACTTCAGACTGCACAACGTTCTCACGCTCACTGACCTGACCTGGGTCATATGTAATGATTTTTTAATCTTCCCTTCTCTGTTACAGTTCACCTCATCTACCTTTTTTGTATATTTACAGTTATTTCATCCTTTACTATCTCTGTCTCTCTCTCTCTCTGTCTCTGTCTCTCTCTCTATCTCTGTCTGTCTCTATCTCTATGTCTATCTCTCTTCATTATTTTCACTATACATGTACATATCTATGGAAGTTTTCATCCGGTTAATAAATTCCAGGAATACACTATAAATTCCAGGAATACAATATAAATTCCTGGGATATACTGTAAATTAAAGGGATACATTATAAGATCAAAGGATACACTGTAAATTCCAAGATACACTATAAATTCTAAGGATACACTGTAAATTTCAAGAATACTCTGTAAATTCCAGTGAAACATTATAAATTCCGGGGATACTTTATAAATTCAAGGGATACATTATAAATTCCAGGGATACACTATAAATTCCATGGATACATTATATATTCGAGGGATACATTATAAATTCCAAGAATACATTATAAATTCCAGGGATACTTTATAAATTCCAGGGATACACTATAAATTCCAGGGATACACTATAAATTCCAGGGATACGATACAAATTCCAGGATACACTATACATTCCAGGGATGCACTGTAAATTCCAGGGATGCACTATAAACTCCAGGGATACATTATAAATTACAGGGATACACTATAAATTCCATGAATATATTATAAATTCCAGGGATACAAATTAAATTTTATGGATACACTGCAAATTCCAGGGATACACTGTAAATTCGTGGGATACACTGTAAATGCTTGGAATACATTATGGATTCCAGGGATACTATAAACTCCGAGGATACTTTACACTTCCTATAAATTCCATGTCTCGGGTGGCAGCGCACTCAGCTCACATACTAAGGGTCCGTGGTTCGATCCCCGGCACGGGTGGTGAACCATTGGATATGTTTCCTTACACCTGCTGACCCTGTTCACCTAGCAGTAAGTAGGTACCTGGGTGTTATAATCGACTGGTGGGTGGCATCCTGGGGATGGGCGTAGTACTATTATATCTTAGATTATGACGTATTTTGAAATAAAATGATGTAGGATAACAGCTCTTGGCCTGGAAATGACTTGAGGTAGGATACTCTATGAATTGCAGGGATACTCTATAAATTCCAAGAATACTCTATAAATTCCAGGGATATTCTATAAATTCCAGTAAGGCTTTACAAGTTTAAGGAATACTCTATAAGTTAAGGAATACTCTACAAATTCTAGGAATACTCCATAAATTCCAGGAATACTTCATACAATTCAGGAATATTCTATAATTCCAGGAAAACGCTTTAGATTACAGGAATACTCTATAGACTCTAGGAATATTCTATAAATTCCAGGAATACTATGAATTCCATTACCACTCTACAAATTCCAGGAATGCTTTATAAATTCCAGTTCTCTATAAATTCCAGAAATTCTCTATAAATTCTAGGAATACTCCACAAATTCCAGGAATACTCTATAAAGTCCAATAATACTTTATAAATTCCAGGAATACTCTATAAATTCTAGGGATACTCTATAAACTTTAGGGATACACTATAAATTCAAGGGATACTCCATAAATTACGACTCTACACAAAAAAAATCCAGAGCTCTATCTACCTGGAGGGTGTTCCAGGGGTCAGCGCCCCCTGACCAGTCCTCGACCAGTGGATCAGGGCCTGATCAAACATTCTGTTACTTCTGGCCACACGCAATCCAACGTACGACTGAACACATCGACTCTAGTCCGGGGGACTGATTACCTCATTTTCCTCATCTGCCACCTTTGTTCTCTGTACTGGACTGAAGAAGCCACTGGCTGGTGATACGTTTCTTCAGGAAAGATACCCAAATGCTGCACAAATGTCTCATTCTTCAACCTGTCGGATAGGTTAGGCTAGGCAAGGCTAGGCTAGGTTAGGTTAGGTTAGGCTAGGTTAGGTTAGGTTAGGTTAGGCTAGGTTAGGTTAGGTTAGGTTAGGTTAGGTTAGGTTAGGCTAGGCTAGGTTAGGTTAGGCTAGGTTAGGTTAGGTTAGGTTAGGTTAGGTTAGGCTAGGCTAGGCTAGGCTAGGTTAGGTTAGGCTAGGTTAGGTTAGGCAAGGCTAGGCTAGGTTAGGTTAGGCTAGGCTAGGTTAGGTTAGGCTAGGTTAGGTTAAGTTAGGTTAGGTTAGGCTAGGCTAGGTTATGTTAGGTTAGGTTAGGCTAGGCTAGGTTAGGTTAGGCTAGGTTAGGTTAGGCTAGGTTAGGTTAGGTTATGTTAGGCTAGGTTAGGTTAGGTTAGGCTAGGTTAGGTTAGGCTAGGCTAGGTTATGTTAGGTTAGGCTAGGTTGGGTTAGGCTAGGTTAGGCTAGGTTATGTTAGGCTAGGTTAGGTTAGGCTAGGCTAGGTTATGTTAGGTTAGGTTAGGCTAGGCTAGGTTAGGTTAGGCTAGGTTAGGTTAGGCTAGGTTAGGTTAGGCTAGGCTAGGTTATGTTAGGTTAGGTTAGGTTAGGTTAGGCTAGATTAGGTTAGGTTAGGTTAGGTTAGGTTAGGCTAGGCTAGGTTATGTTAGGTTAGGTTAGGTTAGGTTAGGCTAGGTTAGGTTAGGCTAGGTTAGGTTAGGTTAGGTTAGGCTAGGTTATGTTATGTTATGTTAGGTTAGGCTAGGCTAGGTTAGGTTAGGCTAGGTTAGGTTAGGCTAGGATAGGTTAGATTAGGCTAGGCTAGGTTAGGTTAGGTTAGGTTAGGCTAGATTAGGTTAGGCTAGGTTAGGTTAGGTTAGGCTAGGCTAGGTTATGTTAGGTTAGGTTAGGTTAGGTTAGGCTAGGTTAGGCTAGGTTAGGTTAGGCTAGGTTAGGTTAGGCTAGGTTAGGTTAGGCTAGGCTAGGTTATGTTAGGTTAGGCTAGGCTAGGTTACGTTAGGTTAGGATAGGTTAGGTTAGGTTAGGCTAGGCTAGGTTATGTTAGGTTAGGTTAGGTTAGGCTAGGATAGATTAGGCTAGGTTAGGTTAGGCTAGGCTAGGTTATGTTAGGTTAGGTTAGGCTAGGTTAGGTTATGTTAGGTTAGGTTAGGTTAGGCTAGGTTAGGTTAGGCTAGGTTAGGTTAGGCTAGGCTAGGTTAGGTTAGGTTAGGCTAGGTTAGGTTAGGCTAGGCTAGGTTATGGTAGGTTAGGTTAGGCTAGGTTAGGTTAGGTTAGGCTAGGTTAGGTTAGGTTAGGCTAGGCTAGGTTAGGTAAGGTTCGTCAGGAAACAGGACAAGTGGTTTCTGACGCGGGTCTTAGTCATATGATGACCCGCAGCTGGAGCTTTTGGTCATCTGACCGAAGCCTTCCGCTGGCTTACCTGTCTTGTGACGGTTTGGCAAAGATATTAAAGATATCAAGTTTCTATATGTAAATAGTTAAAAAAATACATATTTTATTTTGGCTTTGCTGGCAACCTTGTATCACACATCAATATAGTGTATAGTGACTGTACTATACATCAATGTGGTGTATAGTGAGTGAACATCATACATCAATACGGTCTACTAATACAGCTGTAGTCTGCGCTCTTTGTTGCGTAAATTTGCTTACAAATGTGTCGATATTTATATTACTCACGCATCGAGACTGCAAGGGCAAGACGATTAAAATCTATCTCTGGATCAGTCGACACGACCTGACGTGTCGACTGATTAACGTGAGTTGGTGATGACGAAGCGGACTGACACCGTGCTGCTCGACACCCAAATGTTGCCACTGCAGCTGAAACTTGGTACACATCTGGGAAGACTTGTTTATGTTCCTACGACTTTTGTAATATCCACACTGCCTCTCTGGGAAGACCTGTTTATGTTCAAACAACGTCTGTAAGATCCACA
The DNA here is from genome assembly GCA_009830355.1 of Cherax destructor. NCBI lineage: Eukaryota > Metazoa > Arthropoda > Malacostraca > Decapoda > Parastacidae > Cherax > Cherax destructor. The sequence goes on from WNWK01008609.1 coordinate 31,931, forward strand.
CTGCCTCTCTGGGAAGACTTGTTTATTTTCAATGTCTGTAAGACCCACTGCCTCTCTGGGAAGACGTGTTTATGTTGAACTCTGAAGACCTGCCTTCTGAAGACTTGTTATGTTCACGTCTGTAAGACCCCACTGCCTCTCTGGAAAGACTTGTTTATGTTCAACGTCTGTAAGACCCATACTGCCTCTCTGGGAAGACTTGTTTATGTTCAAACAACGTCTGTAAGACCCTCACTGCCTCTCTGGGAAGACTTGTTTATGTTCAAACAACGTCTGTAAGACCCTCACTGCCTCTCTGGGAAGACTTGTTTATGTTCAAACAACGTCTGTAAGACCCACACTGCCTCTCTGATATGAATATCATTTTATTGGGCACGAATTATGAAATAATTTATTACTTTAAATCTCCTCAAAATTTGCTGTTTGAACCTAAGAAGGCTCGAGCACTGCAGTAGGCCTAAAACGGTAGACACAACCTTAATTTTTAAAGGGATGGACCGGTAAGCCAGTGAAAGGTCTCGGGCAGATTACCAAAAGCTCCAGTGGCGTGTCATCTAAGACCCGCCTAAGGAAACACTTGTCCTGTTTCCTAACGAATCTTGTCTAACGTAAGTAGGCCTATTGGTCCAGGTTAGGTAAGGTTTGTTAGGAAACAGAACAAGTGTTTCCTGACGCGGGTCTTAGTCATATTACGACCCGCCACTGGAACTTTTGGTCATCTGACTAAGGCCTTCCGCTGGCTTCCCTCTCCACCCCTTTAAAAATTAATGGTTTTTATTATAACCACTTTTGCACGAGTTCAATTTATGTTCAAAGCTGCATAAAGTTTGTTCCAAGATTTGTTCCATTTAAAGCTACCCAGAGTTTGTTCTATTTAAAGCTACCCAGAGTTTGTTCCATTTAAAGCTACCCAGAGTTTGTTCCATTTAAAGCTACCCAGAGTTTGTTCCATTTAAAGCTACCCAGAGTTTGTTCCATTTAAAGCTACCCAGAGTTTGTTCCATTTAAAGCTACCCAGAGTTTGTTCCACTGATTTACAACTCTCTTCTCTTGATGCTGGTGAGGGCTCTTGATCCACGGAACTGGACATATCTTCTCCTTCCTTGAATCGAATCTGAATGCCTTCCATTACACAGGCGCTATATGAACCCAATGGGTCTAGCGCTCTCTCTGATTAACATATAACAATCGTGAAGGGTATTGTGAAGGGTATTGTGAAGGGTATTGTGAAGGGTATTGTGAAGGGTATTGTGAAGGGTATTGTGAAGGGTATTAAATTAAGATACAATGAAGCATCGTATGAACAGATGGACAGTGTCATGGGTTTAGGCTGAGTAGCCACAAATTTTGTTGGATTCTGAACAATAACTGAACAAATGCATCTTCTGGTCAGATCAAGAATTAAACACATGTGAAACATCTGCGTGTCTGCACTGATAACCCGCACTTGGGAGAGAGGAGCGCACCAAGACGTTTCGCTCCGACTTTGGACCATTTACAGTCACATCGGAAGTTTCTGAGGGTTTGTGGTCGAGGTTTAGATGGTAGTGGGTGGGGTTAGAATGTTTTTTTTTCGTATGGAGTACAAGCCTGTGGTCGCTGTATGTGCATGGGTTAGAACGTTACTGGAAAGCCTGGGCTTTAAGGCATGTGTAACATGCCTTAAAGCCCAGAAACGTAGTGGTAAGCTCCTCTCTCCCGTGTGTGGGTTATCTGTGTTTTGTTACAGTATTGTGCCTTTCTGTTCTTTCTGGGTTTTGTAGACGTTTCGCCCACCAGTGGCTTTATCAGTGCAATACAAGGACATAATGTGGTGGCTGTAGAAGTGTATGCAAAAGACGAGGTAATCAGTCCCTCGGTCCTGGAGCTGGTGAAGAGCACCGTAGTCTTCAAGACTACGGTGCTCTTCACCTACTGAGGGACTGATTACCTCGTCTTTGTATACACTTCTACAGCCACCACATTATGTCCTTGTATTGCACTGATAAAGTCACTGGTGGGCGAAACGTCTACAATAAAGATACCCAGATGTTGCACATGTGTGTAATTCTTCATCTCGTCATGCACAGTAGCGTTAAAATATTTATCCATGTAAACTAAGATTACGTAAAACTTAACGTCTTAAAAACTGCGTCCAATTTGCTTTTTTTTTTTTTTGAGGGGGGAGGGGAAAGAAATGGGGAAAAAATGAAACACTGCTTTTTATGCTATAATTTCTGAGTGCCGCATCTGATTGCCTTCAATCCTTCCATCCTGATTGCTGGAGAGCGCAGCACCTGAGCGGCTTCAAGATAAATGTAACTGTGTATGTTATGACGCTGGTCTCTTGCTCTCTTACATTTGGTCCTTTTTTACTACACAAATAAATTTACAGACTAAGAGCTGTTATCTTACATCAGGTCATGTCAAAGTCCAGCTCTATCTAAGGTATGCTACCACCCCCAGGATGCCACCCACAACAGTCGACTAACACCTCTTACTGATAGATCAACAAACAGCAGGTTTAAAGAAACATGTCCATCGTTTCACTACCCGTGCGGGGTATCGAACCACTGACACTCAGCATGTGAGGTGAGTGCGCTGGCAACCAAGCCACTGTCTGGATATTAGTTTCCATATGATGACTTTTTTTTGAATGCCTCTTCTGATTCCCTTCAAATATTCAAAGTAATTAGTGAACTGCATTGTCAACTTGCATCACACTCTGCAATGTTGCAGTCGCGTGCAGTGAGACGCAGGGGACTGGCGTTATGGAATTCGGGGATACCTTCCTCAGATCACGCAACGACCGAAATATACTAGTAATTAGTAGTAATTATTATTATTATTATTACTATTATTATAATTATTATTATTATAGCTATTAACATTATTATTATTATTCGAAGCGTTAAATCCGCACGGGGCATTCCGTGGTGCGGTCGTTCTTAGCAGACCTCCGCATACGGTAGAAGAGGCCGGATCAAGCGCAACACAATAGTCATACCACGAGACCGAGAGCTGGATCCACTCTTCGGGACGCCGTCAGACGGAAATTTACACTTACGTACATTTCTGACAGGAGTGGGGAAGGAAGGGGGAGAAGAGATCGAGGACCGCTGGTCGCCGCTGCCGCCGCCGCCCCGAGGTAGTCGTCGTGAACGTCGTTTTACCGACGGGCTTCAAATATTGAAAAAAAAAATGAAGAAATCAATATTATACATTTTTTGTTATTGTTTAAAGACGCTCCTGTTTTGCTACGAAAATCATTCAAAGAAGTTTGTTAAAAATGTCGATTAGTAGATATCAGCGGTAATCAGTAGATATTTGCGGTAACCAGTAGATATCAGCGGTAATCAGTAGATATTTGCGGTAATCAGTAGATATTTGCGGTAATCAGTAGATATTTGCGGTAACCAGTAGATATCAGCGGTAATCAGTAGATATTTGCGGTAATCAGTAGATATTTGCGGTAATCAGTAGATATTTGCGGTAATCAGGACGTTTGTTACGTTTCGCCCGCTTGTGTGTCTAACACTCCAGTACAGAGAAGAGAAAAATAAATATGGTATAAATATGGTGGGTTGAGAGGTGGGTGATGGTAGGTTATGGTGGGTGATGGTGGGTGATGGTGGGTGATGGTGGGTGATGGTGGGTGATGGTGGGTGATGCTAGGTGATGGTGGATGATGCTAGGTGATGGTGGGTGATGCTAGGTGATGGTGGGTGATGGTGGGTGATGCTAGGTGATGGTGTAATGGTGGATGATTCTAGGTGATGGTGGGTGATGCTAGGTGATGGTGGGTGATGTAGGGTGATGTGGTGATGGTGGTGATGTGGTGATGGTGGGTGATGTGGGTGATGGTGGTGATGGTGGGTGATGGTGGTGATGGTGGGGATGGGGGTGATGGTGGGTGATGCTAGGTGGTGGTGGGTGATGGTGGTGATGGTGGTGATGGTGGGTGATGGCTAGGTGATGGTGGGTGATGGTGGGTGATGGTGGGTGATGGTGGGTGATGCTAGGTGATGGTGGTGATGCTAGGTGGTGGGTGATGCTAGGGTGATGGTGGAGTGATGGTGGGTGATGCTAGGTGGATGGTGGGTGATGGTGGGTGATGCTAGGTGGTGGTGGGTGATGGTTGGTGATGCTAGGTGGTGGTGGGTGATGCTAGGTGATGGTGGGTGATGGTGGGTGATGCTAGGTGATGGTGGGTGATGGTGGGTGATGCTAGGTGATGGTGGGTGATGCTAGGTGATGGTGGGTGATGCTAGGTGGTGTGCTGAGGTGATGGTGGGTGATGCTAGGTGATGGTGGGTGATGCTACGAGTGATGCTAGGTGATGGTGGGTGATGCTAGGTGGTGGTGGGTGATGGTGGGTGATGCTAGGTGATGGTGGGTGATGCTAGGTGGTGGTGGGTGATGGTGAGTGATGGTGGGTGATGCTAGGTGATGGTGGGGTGGGATGGCTGGTGGTGGTGGGTGATGCTAGGTGGTGGTGGGTGATGGTGGTGATGCTAGGTGTTGGTGGGTGATGGTGGGTGATGCTAGGTGATGGTGGGTGATGGTGGGTGATGCTAGGTGATGGTGGGTGATGCTAGGTGATGGTGGGTGATGCTAGGTGGTGGTGGGCGATGGTGAGTGATGGTGGGTGATGCTAGGTGGCGGTGGGTGATGCTAGGTGGTGGTGGGTGATGCTAGGTGGTGGTGGGGATGGTTGGTGATGCTAGGTGATGGTGGGTGATGGTGGGTGATGGTGGGTGATGGTGAGTGATGGTGGGTGATGCTAGATGGTGGTGGGGGGTGGATGGTGGGTGAGATGGTGGGATGCTAGTGGTGGTGGGTGATGCTAGTGGTGTGATGGTGGGTGATGCTAGATGGTGGTGATGGTGTGATGCTAGGTGATGGTGGGTGATGCTAGGTGATGGTGGTGATGCTAGGTGGTGGTGGATGGTGAGTGATGTGGGTGATGCCTGATGAGGTGGTGGGTGATGCTAGTTTGGGGATGGTTGGTGATGCTAGGTGATGGTGGGTGATGGCTGATAGGTGATGGTGAGTGATGGTGGGGGATCTAGATGGTGGAGTGATGGTGGGTGAGTGGTGGTGGTGATGCTGAGGGACTGGTTTGAGATAGGTGATGGTGGGGGATGCTAGTGTGGTGGGTGCTAGTGGTGATGGAGATGGTGATGCTAGTGATGTGAGTGAGTGCTAGGTGATGGTGGGTGAGTGGGTGATGTGGGTGATGTGTGATGGTGGAAATGGTGGAGCTAATGGTGATGGTAGGAATGGTGTGATGGTGCTAGGTGATGGTGGGTGATGTGGTGATGGTGGATGTGGTGATGATGGTGGTGGGATGGGAGTGATGCTAGGTGATGGTGTGCTAGGTGGGGTGATGCTAGGTGATGGTGAGTGATGGTGGGGAGGTGAGGATGGTGGGTGGTGCTAAGTATAGGAGGAGCTGTGATGCTAGGTGATGGTGGGTGATGCTAAGTGATGTAGAGAGATGTTAGGTGATGGAGGGGGATGCGAAGTTATGGAATGAGGAGCTAGATGATGGTGGGTGATGCTAGGTGATTGAGAATGGTGCTAGGTGATGGAGGGTGAGGCTAGGTGATGGAGGGAGGACTAGGTGATTGAAGGTGGCGCTAGGTGATGAATTGTGGTACTAGGTGATGGAGGGTGGTGCTAGGTGATGGAGGGATGCATGATGAGTGATGCTAGGTGATGGAGGGGTGCTAGGGATGAGGTAGTGCACGTATGAGGATAGTGCTAGGTGATGGAGGAAGCTAGGTGATGAGGTGATGCTGAGAGGAGCTGCTAGGTGATTAGGAAGAGCATGATGGAGGTGGTGCTAGGTGGTGGAGGGTTGGGCTAGGTGATGGAGGGTGGTGCTAGGTGATGGAGGGCGGGGCCAGGTGATGGAGAGTGGTGCTAGGTAATTTAGGAAGGAGCTAGGTGATGGAGGGTGGTGCTAGATGATGGAGGGAGGAGCTAGGTGATGGAGGGTGGTGCTAGGTGATGGAGGGTGGTGCTAGGTGATGGAGGGCGGGGCTAGGTGATGGAGGGCGGGGCTAGGTGATGGAGGGCGGGCTAGGTGAGGAGGCGGTAGTGATGGAGTGGTGCTAGGTGATGGAAGCGTCAGTGATGGAGGCGCTAGGTGATGGAGGGCGCTGTAGGTGAGGAGGTGGTGCTAGGTGATGGAGGGGGCAGGTGATGGAGGCGTGCTAGGTGATGGAGGGCGTGCAGGTGATGGAGGTGGTGCAGGTGATGAGGCGGGCTAGGTGATAGGCGGCTAGGTGATGGAGGCGGGCTAGGTGATGGAGGGCGCTAGTGAGAGGGGCTAGTGATGGAGGGCAGGCTAGGTGAAGCGAGGCTAGGTGATGGAGGGCGGGGCTAGGTGATGGAGGGCTGGGCTAGGTGATGGAGGGCGGGGCTAGGTGATGGAGGGCGGATGTCTTGGTCAAGTATTCCCAGGATGACAAAACATCCTGGGTCTGATAGATGCGCTGGAAGTGTCGAGGAGAAGTTTACCTTCTTACCTTCTTTATACTGAGAGTAGAAGAGTGAAAAGACCGACGCGAAAAGCACCGATACCAGCGATCGATGCTCAGACGATACCATGATGCAAAGACGTACGTGTTACGCACACCACGTAATGAGTAGACCAGCAATGGATATTCATGTAAGTACGTAGAAACACCGTCTGATTCCTTGATGGTAGGTATAATGTTTGTCAGGAAACAGGACAAGTGTTTACAGTCGGGGGTCTTAGTCATATGATGACACACAGCTGGAGCTTTTGGTCATCTGACCGAAGCCTTCCACTGGCTTACCGCTCTACCTCTTCAAAAATCATGGTTATGACTATAACCGATATATTTTCTGATGCTCCAGCATTATGGAGGTCCGTGAGGCGGGGGATGGTGTTGCGCTGTGTTGCTGGCGTAACTTGAATCGTCCATTGGTAAGCGCACTAATGTTATGGTGTATAGAAATAAATCTGGTTGGCTTGAGTCTTATTAGAGGTTGCTGGCCCAGTGGTTAACGCACTGGCCTGCGAGTTTAATGATTCAACTTCCCATGGTTTCAAACCTCCACTCCTTCCGTGGTTTGATAGGTTCTTAGATGATTAATTCCCCACAACCACGTGCAGTAGACTAGACATGGAGGGAAGGGGAGAGGGAAGCCAGGAGCCTGAAACAACTGCTAGAAGTCACCAGGTCTTAAAAAGACTCCCACCTCCTCTCCAACTGGGATAGAAATGGCGAGGTCTTTGACACTATTTGCTGCTCCACTGATACTATCCCTGCCAAAAATATTCGCCCAACCCATTATTATCAATGTTACCCAAGGAATAAGCTTTCATAACCATATTAACTCTTAGAATACTCCTAATTCTAATTCAAGAAGATGCACTGTAATCACTAATATTTCTTCATGCATTGTTGTATAAACTAATGCATAAGCGTTATCTATTATCAGTGCGAAGATGTGAATTGTCTGATTTGTCGACATTGGTATTACACATAAAATACATAAGAACTAAAGACTGTAATCGTATCTCATGAACGTAAATAACTAGTGAATAAAACACTTGTCAGTGTTCAGTAATAACGCATACAGAGACGATAACTTAAGAGACTAATTGGTCTGTATATTTCGATCCCTCTTCTGGGATCCTCTTCTGGGATCCTCTTCTGGGATCCCCTTCTGGGATCTTCTTCTAAGATCCTCTTCTGGTATCCCCTTCTGGGATACCCTTCTGGGATCCCCTTCTGGGATCCTCTTTTGGGATCCCCTTCTGGGATCCCCTTCTGGGATCCCCTTCTGGGATTCTCTTCTGGGATCCTCTTCTGGGATCCTCTTCTGGGATCCTCTTCTTAAGAACGTGATCTAGATCAACACTTTGAAGGGTCCCTTGTGTTACTTGACACCCAAAAAAAATAATAAATCCAGAAATAAACACAACTTTTGCCATCACTTTAGTTATATGATGGTGGTGGGTCCTGACGCCTGTCCCAGAGCTACAGTGTTGAAGATTCAGCTGGCTTCTTCAGTCGATGGAGAATTAGATACATGTGCAACATCTGGGTATTTTTATTTGTAGACGTTTCGCCCTCCAGTGGCTTTATCAATACAAATTCAACGACATAATGTGAAGACTGTAGAACTATATACAAAAGACGAGGTAATCAGTCCCTCAGCCTTGGAGTTGGTGAAGAGCATCGTAGTCATCCCCATATCCAAGACTGAGGGATTGATTACCTCGCCTTTTGTATATAGTTCCACCCGTTTTTTCCATTATGTCCTTGAATTTATGTTGATAAAGCCACTGGGTGGCGATACGTCTACAATAAAGATACCCAGATGTTGTACATGTTTCTACTTCGTCATTCATGAGCAACTTCGTCAGTCGAAATACAGAGGTGCAAGTTTGTCATAGATGTGTGTGTGTGAGGCGATCGTCGATGTGACTGGCGTAGCCACGGGAACCCTCGACCGCCCGAAGATCAGCAGGTTGTGCTCTCAAGACCCCACTAACATCTGCCAGCAGCCTCTCAAGACCCCACTAACACCTGCCAGCAGCCTCTCAAGACCCCACTAACATCTGCCAGCAGCCTCTCAAGACCCCACTAACATCTGCCAGCAGCCTCTCAAGACCCCACTAACACCTGCCAGCAGCCTCTCAAGACCCCCCTAACATCTGCCAGCAGCCTCTCAAGACCCCACTAACATCTGCCAGCAGCCTCTCAAGACCCCACTAACACCTGCCAGCAGCCTCTCAAGACCCCACTAACACCTGCCAGCAGCCTCTCAAGACCCCCCTAACATCTGCCAGCAGCCTCTCAAGACCCCACTAACATCTGCCAGCAGCCTCTCAATCCACTCGATTCACCTCGTGGAGCCGAAAACGAACGTGCAATAGTTCAGCAATACCGAACTCTCTGTGTATCACCTAGTTTGAGGCGTTGGGACTTCAGATTTTCTCTGTAAATTCGTCGAGACTCGCCACACAGTCGACGCCGTTGCATCACCTGTGAAACTCTCGCCAAACCTTGTATTTTGCCGGCTCGTCTTATTTTCATTTCACCTTAAATTTATCTTGTAATGTAACTATAGTTTGTAACTATGTTAAGTAAAAGGACACAAATGCAACTAATGTGACATTTTATTGTGGCAACGTTTCGCTCTCCAGGAGCTTTATCAAGCCGTTACAAACAATACATGGACACAGAGGGTATATATAGGCTTAGAGTGAGGTGTAATACTAGTGGTAGTAGTAGTAGTAGTACTTGTGGTAGTAGTAGTACTTGTGGTAGTAGTAGTACTTGTGGTAGTAGTAGTAGTACTTGTGGTAGTAGTAGTAGTACTTGTGGTAGTAGTAGTAGTAGTACTTGTGGTAGTACTTGTGGTAGTAGTAGTAGTAGTAGTACTTGTGGTAGTAGTAGTACTTGTGGTAGTAGTAGTACTTGTGGTAGTAGTAGTAGTACTTGTGGTAGTAGTAGTAGTACTTGTGGTAGTAGTAGTACTTGTGGTAGTAGTAGTAGTAGTACTTGTGGTAGTACTTGTGGTAGTAGTAGTAGTAGTAGTACTTGTGGTAGTAGTAGTAGTAGTAGTAGTACTTGTGGTAGTAGTAGTACTTGTGGTAGTAGTAGTAGTACTTGTGGTAGTAGTAGTACTTGTGGTAGTAGTAGTAGTAGTACTTGTGGTAGTACTTGTGGTAGTAGTAGTAGTAGTAGTACTTGTGGTAGTAGTAGTAGTAGTAGTACTTGTGGTAGTAGTAGTACTTGTGGTAGTAGTAGTAGTACTTGTGGTAGTAGTAGTACTTGTGGTAGTAGTAGTAGTAGTAGTACTTGTGGTAGTAGTAGTACTTGTGGTAGTAGTAGTAGTACTTGTGGTAGTAGTAGTAGTACTTGTGGTAGTAGTAGTAGTACTTGTGGTAGTAGTAGTAGTAGTAGTACTTGTGGTAGTAGTAGTACTTGTGGTAGTAGTAGTAGTACTTGTGGTAGTAGTAGTAGTACTTGTGGTAGTAGTAGTACTTGTGGTAGTAGTAGTAGTACTTGTGGTAGTAGTAGTATTAGTTGTGGTAGTAGTAGTACTTGTGGTAGTAGTAGTAGTACTTGTGGTAGTAGTAGTAGTAGTACTTGTGGTAGTAGTAGTAGTAGTAGTACTTGTGGTAGTAGTAGTAGTAGTAGTACTTGTGGTAGTAGTAGTAGTACTTGTGGTAGTAGTAGTACTTGTGGTAGTAGTAGTAGTACTTGTGGTAGTAGTAGTAGTACTTGTGGTAGTAGTAGTAGTACTTGTGGTAGTAGTAGTAGTACTTGTGGTAGTAGTAGTAGTACTTGTGGTAGTAGTAGTAGTACTTGTGGTAGTAGTAGTAGTAGTACTTGTGGTAGTAGTAGTAGTACTTGTGGTAGTAGTAGTACTTGTGGTAGTAGTAGTACTTGTGGTAGTAGTAGTAGTACTTGTGGTAGTAGTAGTAGTACTTGTGGTAGTAGTAGTAGTACTTGTGGTAGTAGTAGTAGTAGTACTTGTGGTAGTAGTAGTAGTACTTGTGGTAGTAGTAGTAGTAGTAGTACTTGTGGTAGTAGTAGTAGTAGTACTTGTGGTAGTAGTAGTACTTGTGGTAGTAGTAGTAGTACTTGTGGTAGTAGTAGTACTTGTGGTAGTAGTAGTAGTAGTAGTACTTGTGGTAGTAGTAGTAGTAGTACTTGTGGTAGTAGTAGTAGTACTTGTGGTAGTAGTAGTAGTAGTACTTGTGGTAGTAGTAGTAGTACTTGTGGTAGTAGTAGTAGTAGTAGTACTTGTAGAGTAATAGTAGTACTTGTGGTAGTAGTAGTAGTACTTGTGGTAGTAGTAGTAGTACTTGTGTAGTGTAGTAGTAGTACTTGTGGTTAGTAGTAGTAGTACTTGTGGTAGTAGTAGTATAGTCTTGTGGTAAATAGTAGGTACTTGTGGTAGTAGTAGTAGTACTTGTGGTAGTAGTAGTAGTAGTACTTGTGGTAGTAGTAGTAGTAGTACTTGTGTAGTAGTAGTAGTAGTAGTACTTGTGGTAGTAGTAGTAGTTGTGGTAGTAGTAGTACTTGTGGTAGTAGTAGTAGTAGTACTTGTGGTAGTAGTAGTAGTACTTGTGGTAGTAGTAGTAATAGTAGTACTTGTGGTAGTAGTAGTAATAGTAGTACTTGTGGTAGTAGTAGTAGTAGTACTTGTGGTAGTAGTAGTAATAGTAGTACTTGTGGTAGTAGTAGTAATAGTAGTACTTGTGGTAGTAGTAGTAATAGTTATGGTCGCCACAATAAAATGTCACAATAGTGGCACTTGTGTTCTTTTACTTAACATATTGTGGGTAATTGCACCAACAGTATCACAGATTGTAAGTAATATACATCTATCTATAAATGGCTAATGTTATAAGTTATCCCCAGCACGTGAGTAATTTCCCAGGAAGCAGCGGGAATACAGAGCAAAAACAAGGGATGTCCTCACTGTATACTTTGCGTATTTGCTGTGTATTTGTTGTGTATTTGTTGTGTATTTGTTGTGTATTTGCTGTGTATTTGTTGTGTATTTGCGATTTTCTTCTTAAACAGACTTTAGTGAATTTTTACAAACAATACAGAGATTGATAGTATAATAACCTATATGACATGTCAAGATATCTTATTAAGAAAAATAAGATACCAGTTATACTAAACAAATTTCCTAAATTTGCCTGTAACAGATAAGTGAACTGTAGATATAAATCCACATGTAAAATTATTAACCCTTTTGGGGCCTAGCTCCTAGGCCTTTTGTGTATCCATATGCTCTTGCACTACCGCCCACAGGATGGATATGGGGGCACAATAAACTAGCCACTTCGGTGGCAAAATCTAATCTGAGGAATAAAAACTAGCTTCTCAATTTTTCTATTTAAATAAGGAGAACTTCTTTTGTATATTTATGTTTAAAATTTTAAGTGAGAGAAGAAGGGCGTGGAGATGAGAAATTACTTAGCTCGGTTGGTAGCGCACTCAGCTCACACATTGAGATCTGTGGTTCGATCCCCAGTTATGGATGGAAACGTTAGAACGTGTTTCCTTAATAAACCTGCTGTCCCTGTTTACCTAGCAGTAAATAGGTACCTGGGTGTTAGTGGACTGGTGTGGGTCTCACCCTGAGGACAAAATTGACCTAATTTGCCCGAAATGCTCTACACAACAAGCGGCTTTCTGTATAGTAGTATGTCACTGATATCAGCTAGGACTGTATACCTTGTACATGTACTTGTAGAAATAAAGATTATTATTATTATTATTATTATTATTATTATTATTATTATTACTACTACTACTACTACTAATATAAGTCAGTAAATAGTGGAACCAAACAAGACTAGAAAATATCTTTGATCTTATACCATTTAGGAATAATAATCATCTGGTACGAAATATAAGAGTATCGAAGACAGTAAATAAGGATCACATCCTAACCGCAGTTCAGAACTCTATGCACACGGGTCCTGATCAGTATTTCACAAGAAGGGATAAAGCTTTCACAGAATTCAACTATAACACCAAGAACCTCCACTGGGATCAAATAAATCATGCCCTTAACGAAGCTTGCTGTGAAAATATATTGACTAAGATGGATCAGAACCAATATCTAGAGAGGATTAAATCTGTGGCACTGGAACTATGCTTAAGGCACATACCACTAAGGAAAAAGAAGATAAGCTGTAAGCTACAATAGAGATGCTCCCTATACAGGCGAAGACGAAGAAACACAGAGCTTCTCAAGAGTGTCAGAGTATCTGAAGTGTGGAAGGAAACACTGGAATATACTGAGGTCAAATAATGAATCATACAGAGTCCAGATGAGACAGGAGCTCAAAACAAATAATGAAATTGAAAGAAATCCAAAAATACTTCTTTTCATATGCCATATCTAGGGACAAAAACCACATCCAGTATCGAGCCCTTGCTTAAACAAGATGGAACTTACACTGATAACAACAAATAAATGAGTGAAATACGGAAGTGTCAGTATTACTTAGACTTAAAATTAAGATTAACAATTCGAATTAATTTTTCTTGAACGAGACTCAAAACTTTGTCAATATCTCCAAAATATCCGACATAACCCTATCCCCTCACAAATCAAAAAAAGCATTGATAGCATATCCATGCACTCTGCCCCAGGCCTAGATTCGTGGAACTCAGTGTTTATCATGAACGGCAGAGGAGAGAGAGCCTAAATCCGGGGAGCATCCCACAGCCGTTAAAAATAACGAATATAGCCCCACTCCACAAAGGTGACGACCAAGAAATATAGACCGATTAAACTAATATCCCACATTATACAATCTTTGAAAGATTTTTAAGAAGCAAAATCGCTAATCACTTGGATTTGCAACAACTGTACAAGATAGGGGGGCAGCATGGATCGCTGCTGCAACTATTGGACCACTACGCCATGGTCTAAGATGCACTGCAAGACAAACAAAATATATAGATAAAGTACAAGGACTGCAAAAGCCTTCGACAAGTGAGATCATGGTGTATTAACTTCCAAAATAAGTGCCAAGGGAATAGCTAGAAAAGCTAATAGATGGATTTTTAACTTTCTAACAAACAGAACGCAAAGAGTAATAGTAAACAGAATTAAGTCAGAGGCTGCCACAATAAAAACTCTGTTCCTCAAGGAACGGTACTCACCCATATCCTGTTTTTCATCTCATATCCTATATAGACAGGCACCTAAACCATAGCACCTTATTATCCTTTGCAGACAATGTTACAATTTGCATGAGTGTCATCCACTGAGGACACTGTAAATCACCAAGAGGATATAAAGCAAATCTTGCAATGGGCCCCAAAAAACAATATGATGTTCTAAAAGGACAGATTTCGGTTACTCCGCTAAGGAAAAATTAAGGAAATAAAAACTAGAAGAGAACAAACAACTAACTAAGGTGGAGCACTTAAGGTGACATTATCAGAAGACCTCACTTTCAAGGACCACAACAGTGTCACTATAGCACACCTCACTTTCAAGGACCACAACAGTGTCACTATCACACACCTCACTTTCAAGGACCACAACAGTGTCACTATCACACACCTCACTTTCAAAGACCACAACAGTGTCACTATCACACACCTCACTTTCAAGGACCACAACAGTGTCACTATCACACCGCCAGGAAAATTAAAGGACGGATAATGAGAATCTGCAGAACAAGGGATGCCAAGCCAATGATGATCCTCTTTAAGTCACTTGTTCTCTCTCACTAACAGTTCCTTTTAAGGCAGGCGAAATTACGGATTTAAAGAATATACAGAGAACTTTCACTGCGCATTTAAGTACAATCAAGCATCTCACTTTTTGGGAAGGTTTGAAGTCCCTTGACTTGTTCTCTTGGAATGCAGGTGAGAAACATATATCGTACTTTACATATGGATACTCCAACCTTGTAAGTTCCTCAAGTCAGTTCCTGATCAGCCAGGCTATGCGACCATCAGTAGCAGCCTGGCTTACCAGGCCATGATCCACCAAGGCCATGATCCACCAAGGGGCCCTGGCCTGGGACCGGGCCGTAGGGGCTTTGACCCCTGAAAACGTCTTCCAGGTGTTAGTGATTTACTCGCGTGTAAATCAACTGTAAATTACTTGTGAATTGACGGCCTTGAGGTTCGTGACTGAGGTGATGTTTACAATGGTATGAACGGTGGCTTCCGTTTTCTTTGAGACTGTTACAATTAGGGAGTGTAATGACCAGAAAATTCTGCCATCTACTCACACCATTGTAGCTTCCCACGCGAACTTTTACCTCAGCTCAATGTTGTTATTATTATTATTATTATTATTATTATTATTATTATTATTATTATTATTATTATTATTATTATTATTATTATTATTATTATTATTATTATTTATTTTTATTATTATTATTTATTATTATTATTATACATTATACATTACAAATAAAAATAATGAAACATACGTAACCAGAATGATTGAAGGAGAGGCACTGCATGGCACTGCATGACCATGGCGGTGAAATCAAGATTTTGAAATCAGTGGAAGCTGTAAGATTATTAGTGATTCAGGCGAGAAAGAAAGTGAATATACATAGAAAGGTTGGAAATATACGTAGTAATATGCAATAAACATGGTGGCACTACCTTATGACACTGAGTTTGACTCTCTGATTACTACTGAGTCTGTGTCATCACTGAAGACTCTTGACTCACATATTGACTCACATGTTCACTAGAGAAGCCAGATGTAAATACTAAAAAAATCTGGGAGTAAGGAATTAATATGTATATTTTATGGATTTCGTCACATATTGAATTACTCCTTCATGATAAAGTTAATATGTTAGACAAAAATAAGTTCCCTGAAGGAAAATGTAGAATATAACCTGGGTGTAGCTAGCATTAAGAATTGTATCAGGAGAGAAGTAAATAATGAAAGGGACTGTCATAGGAATGCAGTTTGAAGACTGAGTAGATCTGTCAGTCACTGTGATAACATGAACGTAGATAAGCATGTTTATGAAGCAACTTGTAATGTGATCAGACTGACTGATGTTGTCGTGGCCAG
>WNWK01008609.1:52500-83165 GCA_009830355.1 Cherax destructor
ATTAGAACCAGTTAGAGAACGGCTGATACCAGCCGATACTTTACAAAATATTAATATTACATGTGTGGTTAACTACCTAACGATTGTGAGAGTTACTCTTGCACACACACACACACACACACACACACACACACACACACACACACACACACACAACACACACACACACACACATACACACACACACATACACACACACAAACACACTGCTGGTAAACAGCGCGGCTCTGCGTCCTATATAACTCTATTGAATACTAATACCAGCCTTCCCACGTCTCCACCCTCCTACTCTAAATACACGAAGGAGCTCTGCCACGGCAGCTGCGTTTGTCCTATAGTCACACACACTGTATATAACAAACTGAACACTGCCACGGCAGCTGCGTTTGTCCTATAGTTACACACACACTGTATATAACAAACTGAACACTGCCACGGCAGCTGTGTTTGTCCTATAGTTACACACACACTGTATATAACAAACTGAACACTGGCACGGCAGCTGTGTTTGTCCTATAGTTACACACACACTGTATATAACAAACTGAACACTGCCACGGCAGCTGTGTCACAAACTCACAAACTGAACACTGGCACGACAAGATGGAACAATTTTTTTTTATTCAAGTCTGTAATAAAAAGTAAACCAAACGTTAAAGGCAAAATACCACGAATTAAGGAGGACAACAAAACTTATACCATGTAAAAGGAGGCAGTGTGAGAGGCAGTCAACAACAAACTTCACGGGTATTTACGAAAGAAGATGTATGATATGTAAGAGATTTAAAACTCAAAGAGGCAGCTGAGTTAATAGATGCTGAAATAACAAACGAGGCAATTTAGAAATCGTTACTGGATGTTGAAAAAAAAAAAAAACATAATCGGAGACCATAAGAGCATGGATGTTAAAAGAATGTAGACGATCTGGCGATGCTTCATCACAAGAGAATGTTCAGAAGGTACTGAGTATCGATTTCTGAAAAATTATTATTTCACTGGCTCACATTGTGCCGATATTTAAGGAAGGTGACAGTGATGCAACTATAAGCCAGGATCGCTGACAAAGGCTGAAATATTAAAAAAAAAAAGAACAATGGACGAAACACTTTGAAAGTTAGTAATTCAGTTGACAACAATTCGCCTTTAGTTCTGGTTATAACTGTATATCAGATCTGTAAAGTTATACACCAGTAAGCAGCACTTAGGAGAGAGGAAAGTTATGACGACGTTTTGTCCAATTTTGACCACTGACAAGTTGCAATGTGACTTGACGATGGTCCAAGTCATACCGAGACGTCGCCAGTACTTACTCTTTCACATGTCCGGGTTATTGTTGTACTCCAGCTCAGGTATTGTGGCTTTTTATCCTTTCTGCAAAACTGTTATGACAGCGGCACAAATAGATGGGCAGATAACATTCATCTATATTAAAAAAAAATAACTTCGAACATACGAACACAACTTCCATATATAGGAAAAAATGAAAGGGCAACAACCTATTACAGCCGACGCAAGATTTTCTGCATAAGAAAAAAAATACGAATAGTAATAAGAGGGAAAAACGTTCTTCTGGGGGATATGTTTTGATTGGGGTACCACAAGGACCTGTATTAGTTCCTATAATGTTTTCAATGCATATGAATGAATGACCAGATAGAAGCGAAATTTATATGAATTTGTTCGTGAATGATTAAAAAAAAAATCTCTCGTGCAAAAAAAATAATAAAAGACAACTATAGATTTTTAGACTTGAAAAAAATAAGAAATTTTTTGACCGATGGAAAATAAAATTTAGTGCTGATAACTGCCTGGTAATGGAGATGGGAGAAAAGGAAGTCGGACTATATAAAGAATACTGATTTTGTGACAAAATTTTGGGAATATCCTATAAGTAAGAGACCAAAGGAGCTAATAATAATAATAATAATAATAATAATAATAATAATAATAATAATAATAATAATAATAATAATAATAATAATAATAAAGTGTTATGGAGATCATATAAATAAAATTGTGATAAGTGCATGTGCTTTGCTGACTAACTATAAAATGGGCTCCAAATATATGGAGAGATTCCGAAAACAATTGGTTTACCACACAAATATACTAGACCACAATTGGGTACTGCCCAAGCCTGAAAAAAACCATGGGTATCAAAAATAGAAAATATGAATCAGATGGATGTAAAATGGATCCCAGAGCTAGAAACAAAACAAAACTGTGAGTTAGGATGTAAGGCAGAAGACACTGGAGGTGCCCGGGCTGCCTGAGACCAGCAAGACGGGAGATATAATAACAACGTGAAAGATTATGAAACTATATTAATGAATACATTAAGAAATTGTATCAGTATCTTCAACAGGAATACTACGAGGATCACAGACAGGAATACCACGAGGGTCACAGACAGGAATACCACGAGGGTCACAGGCAGGAATACCACGAGGGTCACAGACAGGAATACCACGAGGGTCACAGACAGGAATACCACGAGGGTCACAGACAGGAATACCACGAGGGTCACAGACAGGAATACCACGAGGGTCACAGACAGGAATACCACGAGGGTCACAGACAGGAATACCACGAGGGTCACAGACAGGAATACCACGAGGGTCACAGACAGGAATACCACGAGGGTCACAGACAGGAATACCACGAGGGTCACAGACAGGAATACCACGAGGGTCACAGACAGGAATACCACAAGGGTTACAGACAGGAATACCACGAGGGTCACAGACAGGAATACCACGAGGGTCAAAGACAGGAATACCACAAGGGTTACAGACAGAAATACCACGAGGGTCACAGACAGGAATACCACGAGGGTCACAGACAGGAATACCACGAGGGTCACAAACAAGGATACCAAGAGGGGCCACAAACATAAATTATTATAAATGTAGCCGAAGTGATACTGGGATTTTTTTATTTACAGTGACCATAGCAAGAACAATACACTAAATTGAAACAGGAGGCAGTAAGTGATGCGACCACTGAATATATATATATATATATATATATATATATATATATATATATATATATATATATATATATATATATATATATATATACACTGCGACTAGCCAAGGAGTCGAACCCACGCTGCTTTGGCCCGCCTCATGGTGAGCGAAAACACATGACGCTCTAGTCGACGGGACCACATTCTTACCCTGGACGCACTAGTGTTCTCCACGAGTGTAGACAGCTGACCGACTGACACTTTCAATCACCCAGCTTCAGATGCCTCATAACTTCGGGTGGCCAGCCACAACGCTAGGCATATTCCCTAAGAACCTCAGTCTTGTTTATCCTGTAGTGGCCTCAGGAGCAATACTGCATTGAATGTGCGTTTGAGGTTGTATGGAGGTGTAACTACCGTACATGAAAAGTGAGTGAGGTACGTGAGGTGTGAATAAAGTGCATGAGGAGTGAGTGACGTACATAAGGAGTAAGTAATGTACACAAAGTGTGACATACATGAGGGCTGAGTGACGTACACGAGGAGTCAGGGACGTACATGACTCGTCACTCACTTAGACATCAAAACAACAAGACTGACTCACAACACTCGTGAGTGACCCACCACTAAATTGACCTACACATTAATTTGATCTCTGAACACACACAAAGAACACATTCCCTAATTATAACCCATAATAATCACCCCACCCACCACCATCCTTCCCCCTCGAAACCCTTCTCCCACATGCTAACCCACACCCCTAACCACCCTCCTAATTTGCATATCAAACTCAGGTACGAATAAATTTGGGAACGGTGGAAAGGACATGAAAGATTTTTTTTTTTAGGTGGTGAGGGCGGGAGGTAGCGAGGGTAATCACACCATCCTGTGATTATTATTACGCTCTGGATCCAGCCACAAGGTAACGCTCAGGAGCACTCACCTTCGCTCACCTGCTCCCATCCCAGGAGGAGTTATGGGGAAGGAGGGGAATTCTAGAAGAGGGAGGGGAAGGGGTGAGGGGACTGGTGAGGGAAAGAGGGAGAGTGGGTGGGGGAACATATTCTCTAAATAAAATTAATGTTAGGATATATAATATATATATATATATATATATATATATATATATATATATATATATATATATATATATATATATATATATATATAAGGTATAATAAACAGTTGTCAATGAATCAACAGAAGAATGGACAGGGATTCGAACCCTGGTGCTTACATATAGTAGTAGTCCCAAGACTGTTACTACTCAACCACTGTTTACAAGATAAAGGTTCTACAAACAACATTCTGTAACTTGTTTGTTCCCTCTACAAATATTAAAGTTATTCTTCATGGACACCTGAGTTTAAACATTAAAAAGCAATGTTGCCACTTACTGCAAACTACTTACCCACAGTTTAAAGTCAAATGCATTTTTGTGAACGCAACTCTCGGTCATTTTAGTGAGTTAGTTCACTTGTTCTGGTTATAGTATCAGTAGAAAGTACATTCCATAATTTTAAGCCCTCGCTGGGTGAACCCTCGCTGGGTGAACCCTCGCTGGCTGAACCCTCGCTGGCTGAACCCTCGCTGGGTGAACCCTCGCTGGGTGAACCCTCGCTGGCTGAACCTCATTACTCAACCATCACAATTCATTCCGAGTCCTACAGTCATTCAGTGAGTCCAGATGAGTTGACAATTGTAGCTACAACACAGAATATTTTGGATTTATGAATTCTAAAGAGCTTACATAAAAAAAACGTAATTCTGTACCCAATAATAATAATATAATAATAATAATAATAATAATAATAATATTAATAATAATAATAATAATAATAATAATAATATTATTATTAATAATAATAATAATAATAATAATAATAATATATTTATTTACTACAAGTACATGTACACGATTCTAATATTAAAATAAGTCAAGAAACCCCAATGGAAAGAAATCACAGATTTTTTTGGGTTATGTTTAACTGTATTTATGTGTACCTGTACTTAAACTTAGTATTAACTCTCAAATAATGTTAGTTTACCCTCATTTTCTGGCGAGTCTAGTTTTCTGTTATTCTGTGTAAGGCAGTAATGGAGGACAGATATTATAATTCAAATTAATATTTGATTAGGTGGAGAGGTAAGCCAGTGGAAGGCCTCGGTCAGATGACCAACAGCTCCGGTGGGGCGGGTCATCATATGACTAAGACCCGCCTCAGGAAACACTAACCTAATCTAAGCTAATTTAACCTAACCTAACCTTCATTTCTCAACCTTCCTCATGTATCACCGTTCCTTTATTCTATTTATCATTGACCTGTTATGCTTTGTACATTACTGTAACTCTCCATCTCTACTAGTTTAAGTTTTGTATCTTTTGTATTGCGTATGGTGTGTTGTATTGCGTATGGTGTGTTGTATTGCGTATGGTGTGTTGTATTGCGTATGGTGTGTTGTATTGCGTATGGTGTGTTGTATTGCGTATGGTGTGTTGTATTGCGTATGGTGTGTTGTATTGCGTATGGTGTGTTGTATTGCGTATGGTGTGTTGTATTGCGTATGGTGTGTTGTATTGCGTATGGTGTGTTGTATTGCGTATGGTGTGTTGTATTGCGTATGGTGTGTTGTATTGCGTATGGTGTGTTGTATTGCGTATGGTGTGTTGTATTGCGTATTGTGTGTTGTATTGCGTATTGTGTGTTGTATTGCGTATTGTGTGTTGTATTGCGTATTGTGTGTTGTATTGCGTATTGTGTGTTGTTAAATCATGTTTCAGAAATGACTTCTGATGATGGTGGTTGACATGTCACCGACAAGTTTCAAACCTCCTCAACTGCTGGGATTGATAGTATTTCTAGCTCAATCATCTATACACGCATATTTATCTATATATCTATATATATATATATATATATATATATATATATATTTTTTTTTTCCGTCTCTAACCCCCTCCTCCCCTCCCCCAACCCCTCTTCTCTACCCCAACACCAACTGGATCACCATCTTCTCTTCTTCAACACCATCTGGATCACCATCTTCTCTACCCCAACACCAACTGGATCACCATCTTCTCTTCTTCAACACCATCTGGATCACCATCTTCTCTTCTTCAACACCATCTGGATCACCATCTTCTCTTCTTCAACACCATCTGGAACACCATCTTCTCTTCTTCAACACGACCCACCACCTTAACGACCCAAAACGAAACATTTAGAGAAGACACGAAACATTTTGGGCTTCTCCAACATGCTAATTTCCAACTTGTAATGTTGTCAAGTTTTCTCACTTCGGTGCGTTATACGTCTGAAATGATCGTTCAGAGTGGCTGTTGGAGCCAGTCATCAGTCTGGCTCATGGGGGGTGTGGCTGATGGTGGGTGTGGCTGATGGTGGGTGTGGCTGATGGTGGGTGTGGCTGATGGTGGGTGTGGCTGATGGTGGGTGTGGCTGATGGTGGGTGTGCCTCATGGGGGGTGTGGCTGATGGTGGGTGTGGCTGATGGTGGGTGTGGCTGATGGTGGGTGTGGCTGATGGTGGGTGTGGCTGATGGTGGGTGTGGCTGATGGTGGGTGTGGCTGATGGCGGGTGTGGCTGATGGTGGGTGTGGCTGATGGTGGGTGTGGCTGATGGTGGGTGTGCCTCACGATGGGTGAGGCTCATGGTAGGTGTGCCTCACGGTGTGTGTGGCTCTTCATTTTTTCCTGCTCTTATTATTATTATTATCATCATAATTACTACCTGTGACCTTCTAGAAGAGTTTATTTTTAACTCCTGAGTGGTCAACCAGGCTGTTGTTGCATCAGACCCGCTGGCCCACACACCCATCAGAGCCTGGTTGATCTGGCACTTGACGGAGCCAGTAGTGATCCAATTTCCTCGTGAAAACTTCTACACTTGTTCCAGTAATGTTTCTGAAATCTAATATTTTCCAGTTGCTTTCGTACCTCTGACTCCAGTATACTGTTATGGTAGTGTGTGCCTTCCAGACCTGGCCCTTTTAGTGCCATTTTCTATGTATATATTATCAGGCATTTCCCTGTTATTCGCTCCAGAGAGTGTATTCCAAACATTTTGAGTTATTCCCAGTAGTTAAAATGCTTTATTGTCATGGACCTGGCTGCGGGGGCGCTGACCCCTGGAACACCTTCCAGATATCTTCCAGGAATGTAGGTACCAAACGATGTCTGTTTCTTTCCCAGCTCTGACATCTATCTCTCCTGTCTGGGACACAGCTGTCAACACCGAACGATATTCTAAACGAGTGAGAGAGAACGAGTTATTTGAATAGCGTCACTATTGACGTTATTTATCTTGTTTTGGAAGTTCTCATTATCCACTCTGTCATTTTTATGGCCTTTGCGGCATTTGTCTTATTGTGTTCTCTAAATTAAAGGTCACCTGACGTTATTGTACCCAAGTGCTTTACATGTTTCTTTCGTTGTATGAGAGCGTCCTCCTGTGTTTTGTGTTCGGTGCTCCTTTTCAGTTCTTCATTCTTTACTCATCTGAAGAGTTGGAATTTAGCCCCATGAAACATCATGTTATTTTCCATTGACCTCTTGACGGCTGTCGATATCTGCTTGCAGTTTCTTTTCTTCCTGTCTCCCACTGAGGCGAGTTTAATGCTCATTTTGATATCGTCATCAAAGGATGATGCTAAACCTTGGCTAGTTTTTTGTTTATACAAGTCAACTATGTCGCTGATAAACAACATAGACGCCAGAACCATGCCTAGGAGTGCTGGCTTTTTATTTTGCAAAGGCTAGATTTTGCTTTAGTACATCTCTTAGTGTTCTGATTATTAAAATACCGAATATCAATTTTCCTATTTTTCCTGTCATACTTATTAACCTTATTTTATGGGCTATCATAATTGCATTTGTCTAATGCCTTAGACCACATCTACGTTTTGGTTTTCTTCCAAAGCCTCCGTAATGTTGTTATAAGGACCTGGAATTAATACGTGGAGCTGTGTAGGTCATACTTTTCTATAAAATCAGTAATGTGCCGTCTCACTGCCCTTCCAGGGACTTATGCCATATGTAATGTTAGTGCCACTGGTATGAAGGGTTTTACGAGGGTTCTGCTGCCTCTTTGTACAGAGGAGTTATGTTTTGATTTTTTATGGCTTATGGGATGCCATTTAATTACAGAGTAGACAATGGCAAAAGCTGACAAATGAGGACACAGACACTGGTTGCAGAGGGTCCTTTAAATACAACGTTTCACCAAAGGCAGGCATTATCAAGTATATGGGTGAAATGTTGTCTTAAAAAAAAAAAGAATCCACTGCTACCAGTGTCTTTATCTACATCTGATTATAGAGTTCTTCCTCCAAAGAATATTGTACTGAGTACTCGTGTTGATGATGTCCAGATGTTGCTTGTGTGTCTATGTTGTCCAGATGTTGCTTGTGTGTCTATGTTGTCCAGATGTTGCTTGTGTGTCTATGTTGTATGGTAGGCAGAAGTATAGAGAGACTCTCTAGACACTCCACTCTCCTGTCTTTAAGTGAATTGCTCAACATTGATTAATATTAGAGATAAATGGCATAAAATACCGACACGATGGAGAAATAAATACAAATGCAACATAATGTGATCCCTACATTCCGTGTGGGCGAAACGTAGTCAATAAAGGATCTCATTATACTACATTTGTGGTTATTTTTTAATTGATTCATACTGTTCGTTCATGATTTCGCTCATTTCTTTGTTTTGTCATCGATGTTTGAACCTCCTGTGAGTAATGGACCAATTCTAAAGCTGGTTTTTCTCGTCTTAAGTTTTGCGTATGTGTAGAAATATATAATACATTTTATTAGTATTTTTTTTTTTTGCAATTTCTTGAACGACTTTTGTTCCTTTTGTCTCTTTCTCGTCTGGAATGTTTTAGTTTCTGCCTTAAATACGTAATCTCTCGGTGTGGGTCGACTTTCTGGTTATCGAGCAGTTTAGTAACTCCTTCTCTTCTCTTGTACATTCCTCTACGTTTTCTTTCAGTATTGAATTTCCTTATTCTCAGCGGAACATATTATACTTTCTGCGAACCTTGAATGGCTTTCCATGAACTGTTGTGGTTGTTAAGGGCGCTCAAGACTTGCTTTCCTGTTTTCCAGGGAATGTTCAATAGCTCTTTGTGTATTTTGTCAGAAGTCGATTCCCTGATCGTTGAAGTTAAATTGACTGAACATCATCTCTCCACGTTAGTTATTTGGCTATCTTTGCATGGATTTATGCTTGTCTGTACAGGAGGGCCCCGCTTATACAGCAGGTTAGGTTCCGGGCTACTGTAGGGCCCCGTTTATACAGCAGGTTAGGTTCCGGGCTACTGTAGGGCCCCGCTTATACAGTAGGTTAGGTTCCGGGCTACTGTAGGGCCCCTCTTATACAGTAGGTTAGGTTCCGGGCTACTGTAGGGCCCCGCTTATACAGCAGGTTAGGTTCCGGGCTACTGTAGGGCCCCGCTTATACAGCAGGTTAGGTTCCGGGCTACTGTAGGGCCCCGCTTATACAGCAGGTTAGGTTCCGGGCTACTGTAGGGCCCCGCTTATACAGCAGGTTAGGTTCCGGGCTACTGTAGGGCCCCGCTTATACAGCAGGTTAGGTTCCGGGCTACTGTAGGGCCCCGCTTATACAGCAGGTTAGGTTCTGGGCTACTGTAGGGCCCCGCTTATACAGCAGGTTAGGTTCCGGGCTACTGTAGGGCCCCGCTTATACAGCAGGTTAGGTTCCGGGCTACTGTAGGGCCCCGCTTATACAGCAGGTTAGGTTCCGGGCTACTGTAGGGCCCCGCTTATACAGCAGGTTAGGTTCCGGGCTACTGTAGGGCCCCGCTTATACAGCAGGTTAGGTTCCGGGCTACTGTAGGGCCCGCTTATACAGCAGGTTAGGTTCTGGGATACTGTAGGGCCCGCTATACAGCAGGTTAGGTTCCGGGGTACTGTAGTGCCCCGCTTATACAGCAGGTTAGGTTCCGGGCTACTGTAGGGCCCCGCTTATACAGCAGGTTAGGTTCCGGGCTACTGTAAGGCCCCGCTTATACAGCAGGTTAGGTTCCGGGCTACTGTAGGGCCCCGCTTATACAGCAGGTTAGGTTCCGGGCTACTGTAGTGCCCCGCTTATACAGCAGGTTAGGTTCCGGGCTACTGTAGTGCCCCGCTTATACAGCAGGTTAGGTTCCGGGCTACTGTAGGGCCCCGCTTATACAGCAGGTTAGGTTCCGGGCTACTGTAGGGCCCGCTTATACAGCAGGTTAGGTTCCGGGCTACTGTAGTGCCCCGCTTATACAGCAGGTTAGGTTCCGGGCTACTGTAGGGCCCCGCTTATACAGCAGGTTAGGTTCCGGGCTACTGTAGTGCCCCGCTTATACAGCAGGTTAGGTTCCGGGCTACCGCTGTAAAGAGAAAAATCGCTGCAAAGTGAACCATAGCCTTTTTTTCAATTTCAAATGCATATAAAAGCCTGTTAACATGTTGACACTATCATATATTAAGTGAGTAACAGAGCCAGGCCTCAGAAGTGCATATACGGTACACACATTACTTACCTTAAAATATTTTCTTCCTCTGCTTACAGTGAGTGAATGTATTTATTGCAGGAAGTCTGAATAAATGAAGAATGGGGATGATAGAAAATCGCTGCATTAGCGAAACGCTGTAGAGCGGAGCGCTGTAAAGCGGGGCCCTCCTGTACTTCAACGTGGCAGTGATCTGAGTATATTGTATTTGAGACTGTCATATCTCTGATTATACTTCTTCATTATTTGCGAAGATCAGGTCAAGTGTATTTTTATTTATTGTAGGTTCTGTTTTCTGTTGGTTCAAAGAATTATTTTCCACGTAGTTCTAAGAGCTCTCTGGTGCTATTTTCAGTTTGGCACAATGTTGTTGTCTGCTATGTCATTTAACATTTGGAAGATTGAAATCCCAAGCACTGTAATATTTGTTATATGTTGCCAGATTCTTGATTATTATTATTATTATTATTATTATTATTATTATTATTATTATTATTATTATTATTATTATTATTATTATCATCATCATCATCACTGTGTGTATACACCGCGATGTATATAAATATACACCGAGATTTGCCAGTTGACTTTCAGTGCTAATCTAGAAATTTAAGCAATATCTATTTCAGTGTAAAGGTGAAATTCGGCCCTTAATGACCCTCTTGCAGTAGATAAATCTTAACACACTGCTTCTGAAGGGTGAAAAAATTACTTCCTATATCTGGGCAGTGATATGCAATGACTTGATACCTATGAGCAGTGATTACAATGACTTACTAGCACTGGACAGTGCTGAAAATGACTTGAAACTCGCAGGCAGTGATACAAATGACTCAATACATCTGGATTGTAATGGCTGGTTGCTTAATGGAGTTTTTAAGTCTGCCGGCTTACACGAGGGTCATTAACGCTGCTTGTCACCTACTCCCCACCAATCAAGAGATTAAAGTTATCTCTCAGTGTATATACACTGAGAGGTATGCACCTCTCAGTGTATATACTGTACACTGAGAAGCTTATACCTTTCGGTGTATATACACTGTCAGGCATACACCTCTCGGTGTATGTATCATAATTAAACTAGTTCATACCTGAAGGGCTATTCTTGTTCGCCTTTACTGTCTGCAAGAGTTTTATTCGGCCCAGCTGACCGACCCAGCTGATTGCCTCAGCTGATCGCCGCCTCAGCTGATCACCGCCTCAGCTGATCACCGCCTCAGCTGATCACCGCCTCAGACCTTGACGACCAACCTTTTCTTTTAATCTTAAAACAAATAATGACACTGAAGATTTCCATTGATTTATTACGGTATTAAATAAAGTTTTTTTCCAGCTTCCAGTTTCATTACGTTTACTGTTACACCACCAGTTATTTTTTTTTTTAGCGTCAGATCTCAAAAATCATGATTTATTCCGAAACCAAAAGAAAAAAAATCGTAAAAAAATTTAACATAAAAAATAAAGAAAAAGAAGAAATTCCAGCAATGATTAATCATTTTTATGTTTTTCAAAGAATTTTTTTTTTTTTTTTTTTTTTGTGAATATTTATTTTTATATTTTTATATTTATGCTTATGGCACTGGTATCTATTTATCTACCACCCTGTCTATCTATCTGCATATTTATCTACTACCCTATCTATCTATCTGCCTATTTATCTACCACCTTATCTATCTATCTGCCTATTTATCTACCACCCGATCTATCAATCTATCTGCCTATTTATATTACCACACTAAACTGCCTAACCAATTATCTACGTATCTACCTAACACTCTACTTATCCACCTGCCTACCTACTTATTTACCTACCAACCTATCTACGTATCTACCTAGCAACCTGCCTCTTTACCTACCACCCTATCTACCAACCTTTTTTTCCAGCTCTCAGCCTACCTACCTACCCAGTCCCAGGCAAGGCCTCCTAGCTGTCTGATAAACCAGGCTGTTGGTGCAAGCCACACGCAGACCAGCGTGTGCACCACAGCCCGGCTGATCAGGAACTGACTTGAAAAACTTGCCAAGTTCCAAAAAGTTAATGAAAAAAAAAAACTATGTCCATTGATGCCGTGGTTATATATTGTACACCAGGTGTTAGAAATGTCAAAGAAAATTTTACTATTTCTAATTTCTAAATTTGAAAAATTCTGCATCAGCCAAGTGTTGTCATTTTTAGAGAGGAATAAAAGACTTATAAAAATTCAGTGTTTTGAATAATTTAGTGGTTTTTATAATTCCGGGGTTCAATAATTCAGGGTTCAATAATTCCGGGGTTCAATAATTCCGTGGTTAAAATAATTCCGGGGTTCAATAATTACGGGGGTTCAATAATTACAGGGGTTCAATAATAACGGGGTTCAGTAATTTGGTAGGTCAATAATTCAGTAATTCTGCACCCCCAATCTTTTCAAAAAGATAATAATTATGTGTCAGTAATTGTGCAAGACAATAATTCCGTCACCGAATGTTTGTTATTACGCAATTATTAACAGCTAAATACCCCAGTTATAATAATAATAATAATAATAATAATAATAATAATAATAATAATAATTATATTACTACCACTACTACTATTACTACTACTACTACTACTTCTACTACTACTACTACTACTACTGCTACTACTGTTATTATTACTACTACTACTACTGTTATTATTTCTACTACTACTATTACTATTATAATTTCTACTACTACTATTACTATTATTATTATTACTACTACTACTACTACTATTACTACTACAACTATTACTACTACTATTACTACTAAAACTATTACTACTACTACTACTACTACTATTACTACTACAACTATTACTACTACTACTACTACTATTACTACTACAACTATTACTACTACTACTACTACTACTACTAATAATAATAATAATAACAATAATAATAAAAAATAAATAAATGGTCGAGTAGAGTGGACAGTGTTTGTGTTGAGTCACCGCTTAACAAGAGAGACTAAAGTTGAACACACAAAACTTGATCTCTCCCAAAATTCACACCAATAATGAATTAAAATATTACGTAAGAAGGAGAAAATAAAATAGATATTAAACTGGCCAGTTATAAGCACAATGGACCACAACTCCAACCTGACGAAATCAATCAAAATACACTTTATATATATATATATATATATATATATATATATATATATATATATATATATATATATATATATATATATATTATATATATATATATATATATATATATATATATATATATATATATATTAGATAAATGTTGAATTACATAATCTTAGGGAACTATTGATGAAAATGACTTATATAGAAATAAATTGGGCGGCTAATAAGGGTGGAGGTGCAGGTAAAAGATCAATAGATTTCTCTAGTATATTGACAGATTTTTTTTATGCATCAGTATATAGATGAAGCGACAAGATGAGGGGGGCAGTAATACACTCAGTGTTAGATTTAGTTGATAACTAAGACACTTGTGCAGTATATTTGGGTATCTTTAATCGAAAATCGTGTCGCCAGTCAATGGCTTCTTCAGTTCAATGCAGAGAAGGGTGGAAGATGAGGAGGAGTTCGAGGTAGTCAGTCCCTCAGCCTGGAGTCGATAATGGACTGAAAACGTCGACTCCAGGCTGAGGGACTGACTACCTCAAACTCCTCCTCATCTTCCAACTTTCTCTGCACTGGACTGAAGAAGCCACTGGCTGGCGATACGTTTCCAGAATAAAGACACCCAAATATTGCACAAGTGTCTCGTTTATCAATTTTTTTTTCTGTTTTCTGACACATTTTGTCGCATTAGCTTCACTGTTTACCAAAACAGCGGATTTTTTTTTTCAATCTAACCAACTTGAACCCACTTGGAAAGTGACCAACTTGAACCCACCTGGAAAGTGACCAACTTGAACCCACTTGGAAAGTGACCAACTTGAACCCACTTGGAAAGTGACCAACTTGAACCCACCTGGAAAGTGGCCAACTTGAACCCACCTGGAAAGTGACCAACTTGAACCCACTTGGAAAGTGACCAACTTGAACCCACTTGGAAAGTGACCAACTTGAACCCACCTGGAAAGTGACCAACTTGAACCCACCTGGAAAGTGACCAACTTGAACCCACCTGGAAAGTGACCAACTTGAACCCACCTGGAAAGTGACCAACTTGAACCCACCTGGAAAGTGACCAACTTGAACCCACCTGGAAAGTGACCAACTTGAACCCACTTGGAAAGGGACCAACTTGAACCCACCTGGAAAGTGACCAACTTGAACCCACTTGGAAAGTGACCAACTTGAACCCACTTGGAAAGTGACCAACTTGAACCCACTTGGAAAGTGACCAACTTGAACCCACCTGGAAAGTGACCAACTTGAACCCACTTGGAAAGTGACCAACTTGAACCCACCTGGAAAGTGACCAACTTGAATCCACTTGGAAAGTGACCAACTTGAACCCACCTGGAAAGTGACCAACTTGAACCCACTTGGAAAGTGACCAACTTGAACCCACCTGGAAAGTGACCAACTTGAACCCACCTGGAAAGTGACCAACTTGAACCCACTTGGAAAGTGACCAACTTGAACCCACCTGGAAAGTGACCAACTTGAACCCACTTGGAAAGTGACCAACTTGAACCCACCTGGAAAGTGACCAACTTGAACCCACCTGGAAAGTGACCAACTTGAACCCACCTGGAAAGTGACCAACTTGAACCCACTTGGAAAGTGACCAACTTGAACCCACCTGGAAAGTGACCAACTTGAACCCACTTGGAAAGTGACCAACTTTAACCCACCTGGAAAGTGACCAACTTGAATCCACTTGGAAAGTGACCAACTTGAACCCACCTGGAAAGTGACCAACTTGAACCCACCTGGAAAGTGACCAACTTGAACCCACTTGGAAAGTGACCAACTTGAACCCACTTGGAAAGTGACCAACTTGAACCCACTTGGAAAGTGACCAACTTGAACCCACTTGGAAAGTGACCAACTTGAACCCACTTGGAAAGTGAGTTGATTCTGCTGGAAATAACATTTGCAGTGAAATATGACGAGAGATGAAAAAGAACATCAACAGAAAAGATTAGATTAAATGAAAGGGAATTACAAGGCTTCAACACAGTATTTTAGAGAATTTAAAATGGAACAAAGTACTACAAGGGACAGATCTATAGAATCTATATATAGAGTTTTGTATTATATATGAAAATGGAATTTAAAGAGTTTTTGCCAGATAGACATATCAGACGGAATAATAAAGAGTGATTTAATGGAAGGTGTTGGAGAACTATATAAAAAAGAAAGTACTTGGAATTATTATGGAAAGCAAAACCATCAAGGAAGTAAACAGAGACTCAACGAGCCTAGAAATGAATAAATAAGTGAAAGGAGAGAGACGAAGAGAGAAATTTTGAAAAAATGAAACAGTAGACAAGAGCAAGGTTGAACTCAAACCTTATTATTTAAGTTTATAAAAGGTAAACTACATGTTAAAGACAAACTACAAAGAATATATGACAATAATAAAAATCACAGAAATAGAGGAGGAAATGCGTGAGGTATGAAAGAGAAAGTTCCAGAGAATGTTCACGACACAAGATATTTGTCTAGTAGTGGATTATAATCCCAGACAGACAACTGAATTTAAGGCTGGTAAGAAAATATGTCCAGGACCAGACGGGATAACACGTCGGCTCTTCAAAGAATGTGCAGATATGATAGATACTTTGGAAAAATAATTAAGATTTCGCAACTAAAAGGTCAGTTAGCAAACACTTGAAAGATGGCACATATTGTTGCTATGTTTAAAAGAGTGACAGGGAAGACCCTTTAAGATATAGCCAGTTTTGTTGAGGAGTGTTGTAAAAAATTTAGAAAAACTTAGAGAATAATAACATACTGGTAAACAACTTGTTTTTCGGTGTACACATTCATGTATAATAAATTTGCTATTATGGCAGTGCTAAAGAATTGTTTAAGAATGAAATGGAAGGGCAGACTGCACTTGCCTGGACTTTAAGGAAGCCTTTGATAAAGTTCACCATGAAAAACTAATTTGGAAACTCAAAAATAAAGGAGAAATTTAAAAATAAATTATTAACAATAGATGAGATACTTTTTTGTTTGAGGAAAATAAGAACAGATATAAAAGAAAAAAAGTCAGGAAGGGTGGATGTGACAAGTGGGGTGCCACAAGGGTCTGTACTTGACCCAATTATGTTCCTAATTTATGACTTACCAGAAGGAATAATAAATTATATGAATACGCTTGAAGATGATGCAAAAATTTTATCAAAAATTATTAATAAAAATGGATATATTGAACACATGGCCTGATAGATGATGGAATATAATGTAGATAAATACCGAGTAAGAGAAACGGCAGAGAAGAATCTAAACTGTGACAATACAGTATATAAACCGGTGACAGTAAATTGTCATGGGAAGATCAAATAAATAAAACTGTAAGAAAGTCATGTGCTACACCAGCCAACTATAATATAGCTTTGAAATATAAGGATGGTGAAATGTTAAGTTGTTTGTAAGTTATTATGACCCTGGTCATAATAACCCCCACTCATGGGGATTATTATATATACTTATGGGTGCCATGAGTACTCATAGAGACAACATAGTAAGTGTAAGAGGACCAACACTCCTCAGCATCCCGCCATCACACAGGAGGGTGGCTACCAACAGCCTAGGGGCTCTTTCCAAGAGGGATCTTGATAAGTTCCTCAGGTCAGCTCCTGATCAGACAGGCTGTGGTACGTGAGATCAGGAGTAACAGCCTGGTTGATCAGGTTCTGATCCACCACCAAGAGGCATGGTTTAGGACCGGACCGCGGGGGCTCTGCCCCTTAAAAACATCCTTCAGGTATCAGGGATGTACACCGACATCCACTCCAAGTATACCAACATCCACACCATGTACATCAACAACCATACCACGTACACCAACAACCACACCATGTACACCAACAACCACAGCATGTAAACCAACAACCACACCATGTACACCAACAACCACACCATGTACACCAACAACCACAGCATGTAAACCAACAACCACACCATGTACACCAACAACCACACCATGTACACCAACAACCACACAATGTATACCAATATCCACACCATGTACATCAACAACCACACCATGTACACTAACAACCACACCATGTACACCAACAACCACACCAAGTACACCAACAACCACACCATGTACACCAACAACCACACAATGTATACCAACATCCACACCACGTACACCAACAACCACACCATGTACACCAACAACCACACCATGTACACCAACAACCACACCATGTACACCAACATCCACTCCATGTATACCAACATTCACACCATGTACACCAACAACTACACCATGTACACCAACAACCACATCATGTACACCAAGAACCACACCATGTACACCAACAACCACATCATGTATACCAACATCCACACCATGTACACCAACAACCACACCATGTACACCAACAACCACACCAAGTACACAAACAACCACACCATGTACACCAACAACCACAACATGTACACCAACATCCACACCATGTACACCCACAACCACACCATGCACACCAACATCCACACCATGTACACCAACAACCACACTATGTACACCAACAACCACACCATGTACACCAACAACCACACCATGTACACCAACAACCACACCATGTACATCAACAACCACACCATGTACACCAACAACCACACCATATACACCAACATACACACCATGTACACCAACATCCACACCATGTACACCCACAACTACACCACCCACCAACAACCACACCATGTACACCCACAACCACACCATGTACACCAACATTCACACCATGTACATCAACATCCACACCATGTACACCCACAACCACACCATGTACACCCACAACCACACCATGTACACCAACAACCACACCATGTACACCAACAACCACACCATTTACACCAACAACCACACCACGTACACCAACAACCCCACCATGTACACCAACAACCACAACATGTCCACCAACAACCACACCATGTACACCAACATCCACTCCATGTATACCAACATCCACACCATGTACACCAACAACTAACAACTACACCATGTACACCAACAACCACATCATGTACACCAACAACCACACCATGTACACCAACATCCACACCATGTACACCCACAACCACACCAAGCACACCAACATCCACACCATGTACACCAACAACCACACTATGTGCACTAACAACCACACCATGTACACCAACAACCACACTATGTACACCAACAACCACATTATGTACACCAACATCCACACCATGTACACCAACATCCACACCATGTACACCCACAACTACACCACCCACCAACAATAACACCATGTACACCCACAACCACACCATGTACACCAACATTCACACCATGTACACCAACATCAACACCATGTACACCCACAACCACACCATGTACACCCGCAACCACACCATGTACACCAACAACCACACCATGTACACCAATAACCACACCATTTACACCAACAACCACACTACGTACACCAAAAACCTCACCATGTACATCAACAACCACACCACGTACACCAACATCCACACCATGTACACCAACAACCACACCATGTACACCAACATCTACACCATGTACACCAACAACCACACCATGTACACCAACAACCACACCACGTACACCAATATCCACACCATGTACACCAACAACCACACCATGTACACCAACATCTACATCATGTACATCAACAACCACACCATGTACACCAGTACACCAATCCACACCATATACACCCACAACCACACCAACAACCACACCATATACACCAACATCCACAACATGTACACCAACAACCACAACAACCAACAACCACACCAACAACCACACCATATACACCAACATCCACAACATGTACACCAACAACCACACCATATACACCAACAACCACAACATGTACACCAACAACCACAACATGTACACCAACAACCACACCATGTACACCAACAACCACACTATGTACACCCACAACCACACCATGTATACCAACAACCACACCATGTACACCCACAACCACACCACGTACACCAACAACCACACCATGTACACCAACATCCACACCATGTACACCAACAACCACACCATGTACACCAACATCCACACCATGTACACCAACAACCACACCATGTACACCAACAACCACACCATGTACACCCACAACCACACCACGTACACCAACAACCACACCATGTACACCAACATCCACACCATGTACACCAACAACCACACCATGTACACCAACATCCACACCATGTACACCAACAACCACACCATGTACACCAACATCTACACCATGTACACCAACAACCACACCATGTTATCTAAATATTACTAAGCACTTAGGTATGCACGGGACACGCAGCCAGGCTGGGGGACTGACCACCCCAAAGCTACGTCTTCGAGGGTGATGGACTGATTGCATCTTCTTAACATCTCGACTGGTTCTGCTGCCTCCTCTGAATTCGACTGAAGAAGCCTAGTAAGTAGGCGAAACGTTTCGGAATGAAGAGAGCTAACTGTTGTGTGTGTGTAACTGACCCTGTCTTCCTAGGACACAGGGCAGGACATACCCAGGGTAAGACACCCAAGTCAAGACATACCCAGTTCTCTCACTCACCCTCCATTCCAGGTCTCTCAATCCCAGGTTCAGGTCTCTCATTCACTCCCGGGTCCAGGTCTCTCACTCACCCCCCTCACCCCCAGCAGATATCTCTCCTATTCCCCATGATTTTCACCTCCGACACCCATTCTCTTCCCTTCTCGGTCCTACAACTCTCTCCCCACCCTCCCCTCCACCATTACTTACCTCCTTCAGTAAGTACTCCCCACCCTCCTCCCCCGTCTATCCTTGTAGATATAAATCCAGATGCACTGTACTGTAGTAGGTTCGCCGGTCTTGCCCCGGCCCGGGGCAGGTGAGATGTACTCCTGTAATCCTTTTATAGGCCATAGTTCCTAGGGCTTCTGTGTATCCATATTCTCTCCACTACCTTCCACAGGATGGATATGAGGTACACAATAAACTAGCTACTTCGGTGGCAAAAATCTATAACTCTATTCCACTCCACCCCTTCCCCCGTCTATCTCAACTCTCTACGTGTATCCCCTCTCCCCCTCTGTCTTGCCCCCTCTCCCCCTCTGTCTTGCCCCCTCTCCCCTCCACACCATGATTTTGTCTCTCCATCTGTTCTAGAATTACCAACCGCCTCTTCCATCTCAGCATTGG
Source organism: Cherax destructor (assembly GCA_009830355.1). Classification (NCBI taxonomy): domain Eukaryota; kingdom Metazoa; phylum Arthropoda; class Malacostraca; order Decapoda; family Parastacidae; genus Cherax; species Cherax destructor. The sequence goes on from WNWK01008609.1 coordinate 73,330, forward strand.
CTTATCTGCTGTTAAACCTCTCAATAAGTGTCACCTGTCACTGGATGATTCAAGATCAGCTTCTTTTCAGGACATTGCTGGTGCTTTCGACGAGTGTGGCTCCAGGGACCTTCAGCAAAACTGCAAGCACTAGGAGTCGCACTGAGTCAACAAAAAAATTCTTTTGATGCCAGTTTTAGACAAGGAAGGAAGAGTGTAGGTCATTAGTATGGAATGTAACGCATGACCTTTGCTCATCCAGAATCACAGCATGCATATACAAATGACTATGCTCTGACATTTACTTATCAAGAGTAAATGTAGCTGCTCTCAATTACATCAGTCCATCAGTTTCCAGCTATGCCAGTCTGGGAAATATAATGGTAGGTTACATATGATCCTGAAGGAAAATACTAATGATGACCCTCTCTAGGCACCTTGGTGGTGCTTATGTAAGAACCCTTGGGTGAAGTCTGATTCCAAACTGACTATTTAAATTGGTAACAAATCTTGCAAAAGAAGGCAGCCAGGAAGCTCCTGGTACTTAAACGTATCTTGCCAAATGCTACATAGATTCTGTAAGGCTTCGTGTCTGCTCACACAAGGCTTCACTTTTATGACTGACTTCCCCTTCATGTGTGGAATAGAACACAACAAGACGACTCATCTCGTATGGACTCATCCTGGACAGATCTGTTATTTCAACATAGCAATCAATCCCGGAGGGATGTGGGTGTACTTACTGTTATGTACAAGTTCAACATTGTCAAGGTCTCACACTTGACTCCACTTCGTGGTCGACGAGAGGAGGAAGCTTCTGAATGCCAAGACATGGAGCAAACAGCAGCAATACTCTGACCGTAGTCTTCTCATGATCAGTACTTCATTTTAGATCATTTATTCCTAAAATGACTTGAGTTTGAACTTATTCGTACACCATGTGACATCAATAAAATAAAGTCAGTTGACCAAATGAAGTGTGAAGGCTCCAACTTCACCTATTCCATATTTGTATGTCCTTATTGTATGTCTCATGTTTATATGTCTCTCTCATATTTGTATGTCTCATATTTATATGTCTCACATATCTGTATGTCTCATATTTTATTATGTCTGTATTGTATGTCTCATATTTGTATCTCATATTTGTATGTCTCATATTGTATGTCTCATATTTGTATGTCTCATGTTGTGTGTCTCATGTTTAGCCATGTCTCATATTTGTATGTCTCATATTTGTATGTCTCATATTTGTATATCTCATGTTGTATGTCTCATATGTTGTATGTCTCATATTTGTATGTCTCATATTTGTATGTCTCATATTTGTATGTCTCATATTTGTATGTCTCATGTTGTATGTCTCATATTTGTATGTCTCATATTTGTATTTCTCATATTTGTATGTCATATTTGTATGTCTCATATTTTGTGTCTCATATTTTGTATGTCTCATATTTGTATGTCTCATATCACTAAAAATCAAATAATCGGAGTAGGTAACAGCTCTTAGCGTAAATATAGGTAAGGACTCTTAACCCTGTGAAAGGAAGAGATGAATCAAATGTCTGCCTTGTGACCCAGCACTGAGTATTTGGGGCTTTCCATCGATAATGGCAGCAGGGACTCTTCCAAAATTGCAAGCACTGAAGTTTGCAGGCTCGACACTATGTGATTACTCAATCATATCGAAGTTGACAGAATTCTTGATGATGCCACTAGTGTTACGCTCTTTGGACTCCACGACAATATCGGTGCTTGACGGGTTTGCGGTCTTATAATGCCTTAAAATATGTTGCCTTCAGGCGGCACCAGGCACTGGGCGCCAGTTAGCACACCTGGGCATTATTCTCTGCTTCCCTCATCCATAATTCAACAAAAAAAAAAAAAACTCACTCTGAACGAATTTTGTTTGGTTTCATCTTTTCTGCAACATTACAGCTCTTGATGATGTGTTGATTGAAATACGAAAAGCCTAGGGCTATCATTGCTCCCCCTCTGGTTCTTTGCATTCTACATCACTTGATTTTGCGATTTTTGCACACACAAAATAGTATATATATATATATATATATGTCATTGCCGATTAGGTAAAACTTGCGATTTTGGCAATAGCAACGCTCCACCCTTGCCATATAAGACAAGGAGAAAATTTGTGTATGCAATAATTTCGCCAAATCATTCTGAACATAACGAAAAATATATTTATTGTGTTTGTTTATTATTAAATTAATGTTAAAGTATAAAATATATTTAATTGGGTTAGGCTAAATTAAATTGCGCTTGTTGTAGTAAGGTTAGGTAGGTTTCAAGAAGGTTCTCTTGGTAAAATTTAAATTTTACATTAACATAAATGAAAAAAATATATCTTTAAACGTATAAGGAGAAAATTTTTAGAAAGAATTAATTTTAGATGAGTTCTTGCTAATTGGCCAGTTTTACCTAATCAGCACGACATATATATATATATATATATATATATATATATATATATATATATATAGGATGAAGGTCCACCTCTGGTGTCAATTGTCAAGACCCATTGCCTCGAAGTGGATAAAAGACTGGGAAGAATATTTGGATTTCTTTCTGAGGCCATTTGACATTGAATCTTCCCTTCCCCTCACCACCCCATCTTTTATAAACTTTATTTCAAGACAAAATACAATGGGGATAAAACAACATAGATAACAAAACTCAAGCTAAATGTCAAATGCTTCGTCCAACTCCCCGGCAGTGGGCCGCGTGCCCAGAATGCTGCAGGCATTTCCCTCTGGATCAACACTGGGTCTCTGAAGAGGAAGCTGGTCGCCTATGGTCCTTGGTTTATGATGAGTTTCCCCAGCTCCTTGAGAAACTTTAGAGCACACTTGCCCCATGCTCCATGGGTCTCCGACCCTATTAGGACTGAACTTATAGCAAGAGGGAAGGTCTTCATAGTTGCAGGTCTTCTGGGTTCCCTGGCTGGCAGCTCAATCTCTTCAGCTGGGAGTGTGGCAGGATGAAATTGTCTGCCAGTGTGGCAGCACAGGTGTAATGATCCCAAGTAATCTGCCTGTCCTTCCAGGGTAGCATGGTGGCTCCATCAGGACGCTTTTGACTTCCATCAGACCTCTGCACTTAGGGTTCCCCGTTAGGCTGGGCAACGGGCTGGCGAAGGCTTCTCTTTATGATGTCATTGTTGACCTCCTCATCTGTAACACATACTTCCTTCTGATGTGTGACACACTAGACCATAGTCAAATTGGATCAACCGTCTCGCCCTGCCCGCAAATACACCTATGTTGGTGAGTATGGGGGGCGGCTAGGCGAAGAGCACCACCAATCCGAAGATGACGCAACCAGGTCGAGTCGAGTCCCCAGAGGTGGGACAGCTAGAAATCTCCTGAGTGTGGTGCCTTCACCGCTGAAGACGAGCTTTTGTCCTTTCCTGAAGCGTTGGTGAGCATTGTGTTGAATTTTTTCCATGATCGGTTTGTCCCAGTGGGACGTTTTGTGCTCTTTGGGAGGAGCTGGTCACACTGGGTCTGCCAGGATGTCCCACTGCACTGCTGCTTCAATGAACTTGGGGTCTTGAGGGCTCCACTACACCTCTCAAACGTTCAGGGACAATCATCTTGACTAATCCACAGGCCAAACACGATGACAAATGCAAAGGTAACGCTGCATCTTGCTTGCTTTACCACGCACCATGCCTCCCAGTCGCACTGGGAGGGTTGCCCTGCTCCCATTGCTGATCCTCTAGTGACAGATTTCAGTGCCTTCTTGAGTTGATCTCAGGTGTTAATCACATACTCGTCGTGTTTAGGTTTCAAGAGATTGCACACCTCAAGGAAGTAAGTGAGTCTTGGCATAGTAAGACACCTTGTGAGGAGATACAGGGGCATCATGGGCATCAAGATCTCTTATTCTCTCTCCATTCTTTTCAGCTCATTCACTTTGTCATGAGGACAGTGTCGATGGCGTGGTGACCTTGGTGCTCCCGGGAGGGTGCTATGGTCGGTGGTAGTGGTGACTTCTGGGAGGATTATTTGCACCGCATTGATTATTTCTGAGATTTGTTGTGATAATTTCACACTTTGGGGATTAAGGATGAGTCTTGAAACTGCTCCTGTGTCCTCACCCGTTGTAGGTCCTCTTTCCAAAAGGACTCCCCATTACCTGCCAAGAGTGCCATCATCCAGGTACCAGATGTTGAGCTCGCTGCATAGGCTGGGGAAGTTAGTTCTCTTACTGCAAACAGAGAAGTGGAGCGAGTGGATCACCTGCTGAACACCCTCAGATGAGAATTTCATATTTAAAACAAAGAATTGAGGGTTTGCTGTAGCCAGCTGAAATGAAGGAAGAGACTGGGAACCGATCCCGGGCAAGCACAAGGAACCATCTCTCTTCACCATGTTAAAGGCATTTCCTAAATTGAAGTTTGACTACGGCCTTGTCTTCTGATAGGTCCCTGATGTAGGCCCACGCCTTACGTGAGCTGCAGCTTCTACACTGCGCGAGGACCAAGCCCAGTTGGTGTGGCTGGAGTAAACTGGCAGCTTCTGGGCAGATGTTTCTTGTTTGCTGCTTTGGCAGCTAGGCGGCGGGGTGTACCAGCAGCAATGGGTCTGATTCCCCATCCTTCTTCTTCAAAGCGCATAATGAGGCTCAAAAAAAAGAAAGGTATAATTTCTTCTGGGATTCGCCAGCCAGGCAGTTGTTGGCAAAAGTTATTGGTGATGGAGAATTGATGCAGATGCTCCGAGTACTGGATTTACCATCTCTTTGAGTGTTGTGGTCGGAATTCCAGTGTAACCTCCTGCAGATCCTGCTGGAAATTGCACAATCGCCTTATAGACTTCTGATTCTGTGAATTAATTGTTCAGTGATGAGGTCTCCTTGGGGTTGTTGATGGCTATGGTCATATCGGATGCTTGTCTCTTAGTGCTTGAGCTGTGGTCTCATCTTTCAGGGCTACAGTGTCGTCACTTGTAAATTATTCTGATTGCTCCCACTGTGTTGCCTTCTTCGTTTTGCCCCAACACTGTGCCAAATTTTCTCGTTTTCAGTAGGTTTTCTTAGGTCTACCTCTGTGATTCCTGCGATGGTGAGGCAGAGGGACACAATTATCCGTTCTTAGGTAGTTGTGCGCACTGCCTTGATGACTGAAGTGGTTAGCAGTTTGCCTCATCTTTCAGGAACTACCAAGACAAACATTGCCAAACAGGAGCGGGTTGCGCCGTACTTTAATTCTAGGACATGGTGAAGGGGTAGAAGTATATACAAAAAGGTGAGATAATCCAGTCCCCAAAACCTAGGAGTAGGGTGTTTTAGGCACCGCTGGTGTAGAAGATCTGAAGTCAGGTAAGATTGCTTGACCTTAGATAGGCATCAGCTGAGAGGGACGGGTAGTCACTGGTAGGCATGATTCCCCAGTGGAAGTAGGTCATACCCAAAGAGATGGGTGGTAGTAGTCATGTAAATGAAAGGAGTTATGTACAGGTCCTCAGAAACAAGATTCCATGTTGTTGCAGTGTCACAATAAGTTGTACTGCCACTAAGTGCTGAAAACACCTCTAGGCCGAGGGACTGATTACAAATACGTAAGCTCTCAAAACATTGAAGAAAACCGACACTTTAACTCATCTTGATGTGAAGAATAATAGTGTACATAGGAACAATTGTTGTGAGTTTTTCATGTTTTTTAATTTAAATCAATGTTACCCTTAATAATAAAAACATCTAGGAAGGGCAATGAGTTATTTACTTCCAGATTCCAACAGTGGTATAGAATGAGCTAAGCTATTTAATTTAACAAGGAAATGGTTTATCTGTCTGGGCATGGACACAACTCTCCATCTAAACAATATCATATACCACTTATCTCTGTTAGGAGGATTGTGTTAAATCTTGTTTCGAAAAATTCCATATATAAGGTACTAAGAACAGAGTGAAAGGATTTACATTGCCATACCAAACTTCTGAGTGTAAAACTCATCATTAAATACACATTTGCATCAACAATACAAAGTTTAATAAGTTTAATGATAGTAGGAACTGGCAATGGTAAATCGTAATTAGCAGTTCTTTAGATAAGAAACTAAGCAAATCATCAACTGGAAACTTTTGTAAGCAAGGAGGTAACCAAAACTAATCATATTGGAAATCATTTAAATCAGTCAAGGTGTAATTTGTCGCTAAATCTAAGTTGTTTTTAGCATTAAAATTAGAAATTTTCCCAACAATTGGGCTCAACTGCTTTTGGTTTATGTAAATTGGATTCATTTATAATTAGTAAAATTTGGAAAATTTAATGATAAATTGGACTAATCTTAGTCTTAGGAAGAGTTTCAAGGTCCTTTCTTATGTTCCTCTTCTGGAGATCGTGCAGTGAAAGCTACCTGTGAGGTGTTGTCTTTGTTGGTAATGATGTGACTGTGAGGTGTCCACACTATAAGACTTCTTATCATGTTTCCTTTATAGTTCTGATAATGTGGTGGATCACGAAAGCGCTTGGAGATTCCTCTATTTTTCATAGTAGTTATGTTGCATATTTGATATCACCTATTTACTGTGATTTTTGCATATATATATATATATATATATATATATATATATATATATATATATATATATATATATATATATATATATATGATAGTAGGTGAGAAAAGAACTACATGATGTTTTAAACCCCAAAGGGGACCACCTCCTCAAAATGTTGCAGCCTTGTGATTTTTATATTATTATTAACACATGGCCTTTTTCCCCCACCAAGGCAGGGGGGCCCCGAAAAAAAAAACTTTCATCATCATTCACTCCATCACTGTCTTGCGGTGCGACCATCCCGGTTATAAAACTGGAACATTAACACCTCTCCTTCGAGTGCAGAAAATTTGTACTTCCCATCCCCGGGGACCCCAAAATCCGGCCTGCCTTTTTCCCCCGAATCCCTTCATAAATGTTACTTTGCTCACCTCCAACAGCACATCAAGTTTTAAAAAACCTTTTGTCTCCATTCACTCCTATCAAATACACTCACGAATGCTTGCTAATCCAACCCCCCGCACAAAACCTCCTTTTCCCCTCCCCCTCTTCCTTTCCTAGGCCACCCCTCCCCGTTCTTAATTTTCATTATATTATCTGTGCTGTAAATATCCATAAACGTGTTTAAGTCTGTCGAAATTGATCGGCCAGTTTCAAAAAAAACATTTGGGAAAAAGGGGGAAAAAGAGGGTTGGGAATGGAGGAGGCACCCAAGCATCCCGAGGCAGTAAAATAAGATATGAAGAAGTTATTAAGGGAAAAGCATAAGTTTGTCGAAAAGTAAATCTTTTCTAATGGACGGAGGAATTTTTTAAAAATTTAAAAAGAGTGGGAATGTTGGAAAGACAAGATATAAGAATCATGTAGGAGAAAGTGTGTTTTTGCATGTTTAGGTTTTTCTCAGCGTCTCATGCGTCTCACTTTTTTTTCTGAGTCTCTAAGTGTCGGGTTTTTGTGGATTGTTTCACCCACCGGTTTTTTGACTTTATTTTTAACATGTTTATTTCTTAACAAGTGTTATGAGGGTCTTTGAACATCTTTTCTATTATATAATATAACATTTTTTTCAATATGTGCCAGAAAAACATGGTTTTGGAAACTGATGTAGGGGTTTTTAACACTTCCCCAAACTATTCACAGGACCTACCCTCTAGTGGAATTTTCAGCCGGTGATGTCATCTATAACTTTTTTCCCAAAGGCTGTCTGCGTCCATAACCTTCCTTCCCTATTTTACTTTTTTTAAAAATTGATGGACGGGAACCCCCATCTCTAGGCTGTGGGACGGATTCCTCAAACACTCCTCATCTTACATTATTCTTTTTCTGGACTGATGAAACCACTTTTGGGGGGGAGACATTTCAAAAAAAAAATACCCCCAAAAAATTTTAAAAAAATGTCCCTTTTATCAACATTTCCATTATAAATCATTGGAAAAAATTTTTTCAAGGACAACTAAAATATTCAAAATAACACTATGAATGCCCCCAACATCATTTTTTTTTGAATGACAAACAAAATTTGAAATTTTAAACCAATATAATGAGGCATTCTCAAGGAATAGCTTCAAAATCAACATAGTTTTAATTAAAATTTACAATTTAAAAAAAAATACAACAGAAAACAAAAAAGGGTTTTTTTGCTAACCTTTTCCCCAAAGAAAAAATTGAAACTGACGGGAAAACTGTCTCTACTTATCACAGGGGAAAAACCCAAAATCATAATTGGGTTTTTAAAAAAAAAGGAAAAAAAGTTCACAGGGGGAAAAAGAGTCTTGTATTAAAAATAGAAAGGGAAAAAAACTGATTTTTTAAAAATGATAAAAACAACCAATCTCCAACCATCACACAAACGGGGAGTGTCTTCATTTTTAAATTCTGAAAAGAAAATTTTAAAAGCATAGTTAATCCTATAAAACTATAATTATACTTCATTTAAAATTGATATTGTAGCTTAAATGTTACAAAAAAATATTAGCAAGTCATTCAAAGTTATTTCACAAACAGTTAAACCACGGTTTTTAAAAGATATAACTGTCAAAATGACATTTATATAAATTTTAATATCTAAGACCCGGGAAATGATGCCCGATTTCTCCAGTGTTGAAAGCTTGGAACTTTTTGCCCCATACTCCAGTGTTGAAAGCTTGGAACTGACGCCCCTATACCCCAAGGGGTTTTTAAAAAAATTTGGGAAATTATGCCCCCCATAACCCGTTTTGAAAGCTTGGAACCGATGACCCCAAACACCGGGGTTTTTAAACTTGTAACTGACGCTCGATACACCAGTGTTGGCAAACTGATGCCTGTTTACCAGTGTTGAAAGCGGAAAGACGCTCGATACACTAGTGTTGAAAGCTTGGAACTGATGCCTGGTAAACCCGTGTTGAAAGCTTGGAACTGATGCCCGATACACCGTGTTGAAAGTTTGGAACTGATGCCCGATACACCCGGGTTTTAAGGGTTGGGAAACCATTCCCGATAACCCCGTATTGGCTTTTTAACTGACGCCCGATACACCAGTGTTGAAAACCCAGAACTGACGCCCGATAAACCCGTGTTGGGGGAAAACTTAGAACTGATGCCCGTCACCAGTGTTGAAAGCGGGAAATGACGGCCCCATACTCCAGTGTTGGCTTGGAACTGACGCCCGATACTCCAGTGTTGAAAGCTTGGAACTGATTGGTCTCCAGTGTTTAAAAAATTGGAACGGCGCCCGATACACCCGTGTTTTAAAACTTTTGAACTGACGCCCGTCTCCAGTGTTGAAATCTTGGAACTGATGCCCGATACTCCAGTGTTTAAAACTTGGAACCCCCCGCCCATTCTCCAGTGTTGAAATCTTGGAACTTTCGCCCGATATTCCAGTGTTGAAAACGGGAAATGACGCCCCTCTCCCGTGTTGAAATCTTGGAACTGACGCCCCATCGCCAGTGTTGAAAGCTTGGAACTGACGTCCGATACTCCGGGGTTAAATACTTGGAACTGACGCCCAAAATCGCCACCCCCTCTTATTTCCCCTCAATTGCACAACCCCGGACAGCATGGGTTTTGAGCAGGCCCTCCTGTTTTCCCCTTCTGGACCCTGCCCAAAAATTTGGGTGTCTAGAAGATAAACAAAATGCAGATGTTATATCCAAAATTTTTCAAAGCCTTTGACAAGTTTTGACCATGGTGTAATAGCACACAAAATGGGTGATAAAAAAATAACAGGGAAAAAATTGGTAGATGGATCTATTTTACTAACATGTAGAACACAAAGGGAGTAGTCAGCAGGTAAAGTCTGAGGCAGCTCGTAAAACTCTGTTCCCCAAGGCCAATCTTTCTCCCAT